>JADRCD010204183.1:3092-82206 GCA_019843815.1 Montemys delectorum | reverse complement strand
GGGGGGGGGGAGAGAGAGGAAAGTATACTTGCTTCTAAGACAAGTGTTCCGGCCCTGACGGACGGACGGATGGTACAGGGTATAATAAAAACGGGAGTGATGACTATTTTCTATAAGTGAATCTAAAGGTCATGGGATAAAAAAAATCATTTTTTGATCTTAATGTTACCACCCCAGAAAAAGACATCTGAAGAGGAGAGGGTCCTGAGCCATGTCAGCTGCCGGGAAGAGAGGCAGTGATGGTGACACACACCCTAGAGAAAGGCGACCTCAGTCAGGCTGCCTTTGACATCTTTCTTCCTACTTCTTCAAAACTTTGGGCTTCCCCAGTTCTTATTTTAGATATGTCACTAAAATGTTTCTATATTCAACACCCAGAGGCAGCTGAGACAGAGGACGGTCTCTAGAAGCTGGGAAGGAGAGGGGAGGACCAAGAATGATGGACAGATGAGTGCCTGCCTGTGTGAGGGAGATCCAGACATGAAAGAACTTCTGTCCACATGACCAACAGAGGTGGTAGCAGTGTGGCTAAGGTTTGGGGACACTACCTGGGGACAGTGTTCCTCTAGGAAGCACAGCATTTAATATCAGGGAAGACACTCAGGTGTTACGTCAAGTGCGTGTCCTGCAGTTGTGGGTGCAGTTAATGTTGGCTTTATCACTATAGCTATCTCAAGTCCAGTGAAACCTGTGTCTGAGAGCCATACAGCAGGACGAACGCACACGAACGCATGCGAACGCTATAGGGAAGTCAGTGTTCAACTTCCACAGTGAAGGGCTGACCGTCATCCCTTAGGAGGACTCAGCATTTGAAGAGCTCTGCTTAGTTACTTGGCCATCCCCCTGGCTATCCCTTTCCCGTCAGTCAAGCAACCTATCAACGGATTCCCAGACTCCTGAGTGTGCTTCCAAGTGACTCAATCGAATTCCCCATTTCTTTCTCACAGTCAGAGTGGTTCTGACTTCAGGTTCTGAGTTCAGCCTCAGGGTCAAATCCCAAACGTGTCAACCTTAGCTTTCCCACTTCATAGCTGTGTGCCCGCTTCCTCATCTGGTACAGACCATGGAAGGCTGTACAACTAAGAGGATATTAATGTGTAAGTGTTCTCAACAGTGCTTGATGTACAAAGGAGCCATAAGTCCCAGCAGTACACAGTGCTTAAACGCACCGAGTCTGTGAATCAAGTACACAAATCCAGACCACCACTACTGTCATTGTGCAGGTAAGGGACTGTCTGTGGCTTACAGCCTGGAGCAACTGTCCACAGTCAGCCAGAAGCTGAAGACCACAGGAAATCCAAGAGGCTGGTCTATCTCTCCTGACAGTCCACCACGCTCCCCACAACCTCTGAAAAGGGGCTCTATTTCCTTTACAACACGGGGTCTCAAAACTCGGGACTGGGAAGTGACAGCTGAGCTCTGGCCTCAAAGAGCCATGGCTAAGAGAATAGCATATTACTCTGCTGATCTAGAGGGCAGAAGAGCATAAGGAAAAGGAAAAAAAAATGCTTTTAATATATTGAGATAGCAAACAGTAGTCGGTGCATAAATAGGCATGCATTTGGAACAAATTTTGAAATAAGAAAAGTCATCATTTTACTTTGTTACTACTCAGAAGCTGGTGTTAGTACGAGCCGTTTGGCTCTGGGAGTGCTGTCTATGGAGAAGAGGGGTTGTCTGCACTGAGAAGAGCAAAGCAGAGCTAAGGACAAAGCTCAGCTGCTGACTGCTTGCCCAGGATGAAGGAGGTTCTGGGTTTGTTTGCTCCCCAGCACTGGAGAAGCTGGGTGTGGTGGCACATGCCTATGTATAATTCTATTGCTCAGGCAGTGAAGCCAAGGAAGACCGGAGGCTAAGGCCCTGCTCAGGCCACAGACTGAGTCCCAGGCTGGTGTGGGTTACATGAGACCCTGTCTTCAGAAAGAAAGCACAATGAAGGGATGGTGAACCAGGGCCTGGTCGTCCACACCAGGCAAATGCTCTACCACTCAGAGACATTCTTAGCCCAGGAAAGAGGATATTAACTAAGCACTGACTTCTATCTCTTTTCTACACCCTGTTCCTTCGGTCTAATCTGAGCAGAGGGAGTACATTAACAATCCCTCTTCATTATGCCACTAACTGCTACTTTATCTGCACTGTATTGTTAGCGCAAGCATTCTCCATAACTAAGGTTATTATCTGTTCATTCATACTTCTTACTTCCCAAAAGGAACGGTCCTAATCATCCTCTGTCAGCGGAACAAATATGGTGTCAGTGGAACAAATATGGTCTATTGTGGGAGGGGGTTCATAGCCACAGTGGGCTAGAAACAGCCCAGAGACACCAGGTGAGCATGTGGAACTGGAGAGCGCTTTATCCTCTGGCCGCTGGCTAAGGAGGACCTGGACACTGTACGGATCCCTGACAGGGTCAGACCTCATAGATGGTGGGCTGTTCACCTTTGCATTACATTTCCCTAGCTAGGAAAAATTAGTTTTGACTAAAAATAATGCCTCTTTTGATATAATTTGCTCCCTGCTCCACTAGAGAGATGACTAACAGGAAGTCACTTCTGCTACAGGAAGCACCTTGATAGACAGGACTACATTTTTCTTTTCCTACATGCACAATTATAATTCACCGTTACGTAATCTGAAAGAAGGGTGTGCCCCCACTTTCTGAGTGCAGTTTCTGAAAGAATGTACAAAGGATAACAAAGGTGGGGTGAGAGCAGAGTGCTTAAACCCCTGAGGAGAGTCTGACAGCTGTGCCTGGCCACGCAGGAAGCGCATCTTTCTTCCCACATCTCTGCTCTCCCTGGTGCGTATAGCTAGAGGCCGAGGAACATAGAACACAGTCCTAGCAGACCTCTGCAAGGGAAATCCCACCATGCAGCAATACAGAGCTGGTACTAAGCATATGGTGCAACATACCATTCCAAGCCTTACCAAAAGACTTCAAGAAGGCACAAAACCAGGGATTAATCAGCAGTCAGGTAACCAGAGTCTCCTGTTTGGCTTGCCACACAAAGCTGCCAGGAAACCTGGCAGTTAGTTTACCTCTGAATTAGGCAGCACATTTTATCAGTTATGGACCCATCTGGGTTCTTTATGGGATGGCAAGTTTCTTGTGGGTAAGAAGCTGACAATGTTTCCTATAGACTGAACCGCCTGATTAGTACTTTTGGGACATATTAGAAACTAAAGTTTACTCAGTGAGAATCATAGATATTATAAAGCAGCACAAAGCAGAGCCATGCCCAGAAACTTGCGGGTCAACTTTGGATTAATACAGCATCCACTGGGATCGGCACATAGGGAGCACTAAACCACACAAATGACGACAGGACAGTACAGGGAACACGTGTGACACCGTGTAATATATACTGCTATAATGCAGAATCAAAAAAGAAAAGAAAAAGAAAACAAAACTGGTTCACCAGAAGTGGGTGGGAGCCTCGCTGTCCAAACATGAAGACCTGAGTTCCAATCCACAGCTTTCTCATAAATGCCAGACACAGTTATACATCTAGAGCTCCAGCGTGAGGGGTGGTCAAGAGAGAGACAGGATTGCACAAACTGCCTGTCTAGCCAACCTAGCCAAAACCTGTGAACTCTAGGTTCAGTGAGAGACCACTCTCAAGGGATAAAGCAAAGAGGATAGATCAAAGCACTTGATGTCATCCTCTGGCCTCTACATGTGTGCATCTGTATGAGCATGCGTGTGTGTGTGTGTGTGTGTGTGTGTGTGTGTGTGTGAGAGAGAGAGAGAGAGAGAGAGAGAGAGAGAGAGCATTTAGAGAGAGAGAGAGAGTATTTAGAGAGAGAGCAAGCATTTAATTTAACACCAAACCATCTAGCATATGTTTTCCTCTAAGCTGTCAGATAGTATGGCCACCCTGTACATGCCCAGCCAACCTAGCCATTCCTGCTTCTGGAATGGAGCTGACTTGATCACCCACCCTCCTTCTTTAGATCCACTTCTGCTATCACCATTACAAGCCACTGATGTCACCGAGCAAAGGCAGACCTCACAGGTGCCAGCAGAGACAAGCAGGAGATCCTGCCTGGAAACCATCTGATGACTGCTATAAAAAGCCTATGGATGTGCATATCCCTCTACCAGATCTATTTTCAGAAATTTGCATGGGATGAATAATTGAAGAACCTCATGATGACAAGGTCAAGCAGAGTCACTGTGGTGTCACTCAAATGAGCAGATGATTAGACTCTAAAGAAATGGAGGCTCCTTAGACATCCTCCCAAGCAAGATTTAACTTTATAGAAAAGGAAATAGATATTCAGAGATTAAAACACTTATCTAGACTTATCCACACTAGTTAGTGGCTCAAAGAAATTTAAAAAACAGATTGCCTTTAAAGAAAAATATATCAGTTTGGACTCAATGGAAGATAGCACAATACAAAATAAAAGCAGGGAACAGAGGTGCATTTTCCCCAGGACAACTGCCTGGCTATGGATGCCCTGTGACATCTTAGGGCTTCTGAGCTGCAATGCTCTGGAGGGCCTCCAGGAGTCCAAATCCATGGATAAGCTAGAAGGCTGTTGGTTACAAAGAGTCCTGAGAGCTGATATTCATTCAACCTGAATGCTGCCCATCTGTTCAGACTGTTCATCAATGCTAGAAACCCTCACCCAGGACAGAATACAGCACAGCTGAGAAGCCTGGAAAGATGGCGGAGTCAGTAAAGTACTTCCTATGAGCACCTATCTCAGGCGCTGTTCAGACGTGATGGTGTATGCCTGTGATCCCAGGGCTGGAGAGCTGGACACAGGTAAATCCATGGGGCTTGCTGGTCAACCAGTTCAGTCAAATCAGTGAGCACCAGACTTGGTTCCCAAACACCAAGATGGGGAGCAAGAGAAGAAGACCCAGTTTTGACCTCTGGCCTTCACATGCACATGAAACCTGCACCCATGCATATATACACAAACACAATACATATATATCATATTTACATGTATGTGTACATACATGTACACAAGTTAAATAATGTAATTTTAAAAGACAGGCTGAACTTTGTTAGGTAATAATCCTTAGGTGGAGCAGTGGGAAAGCAGGGGCTCTGTTTACACCTCAGCCACCTTCCAGCCTGCAAGGTAAAAAACTGAAAAACCAGAGTGGGCTCTCGTCTCACCTGCCCGCCCACTCACCTGCCCGCCCACCATGGTCTTGCTTCTTACCTCTTCTCTGCTAACATCCATGTTCCACACTGCAATGCCACCATCTGCCGAGCAGGAGACGAGCTGCCTCGTGAGCTGCAGGTAGCACAGTGACTGCACCCTGTCACTACAAACGAATGGTACCCAAGTCACATGTCAACATAGAGAAAACAGAAGCCCGTCCCTGGAGCTCAGCACCCTGCCTTCCTTCTACTGCTGGCTGCTGCTTTACTATTGTTTGTTTGGTGTGGTAACGAGGATTGTACGATGAACCTCACCCAGCATGCTCTACCACATTACCCATGTTCTCTACATGGGTAGAGATAAATAATGCCACTCCTTTTGGATCTGGCACGTAAACAACAAGTTGGAGAGGGTGAAAAAACTACAGATATGTGTGTCCATCACCACAATCTATTTACTTATTCAAAATCAAAACGGACTGTCACTCTTACTGAAACTCAGTTCATATGAAGAAGTTGTCAGATCACGAGGACCAGGAGCAGCCACGTGTACACACAGCCACAGGTGATGCCTGTGCACACATGGGTAGGAGAACTCTGCCCTCTTCCTGAAGGCTCTCAGATCCAGATGCCAGGCAAGTAATCCCCTGACCTGTTAACTTTGGCATCTAGTTTTTTTCCTGGCTAAAGTTCAACTTGATTCTAATTACAGTAAACAGCTATGGTCTGACCAGCCACAAGGAAGAAAATCAGGGTGAGGGGATAAAGAGGTGCTGCTTTTCAAGGGCTAGAAGACACGCCCTAAGGAGTACAATGTCAGAGCTTGGGATTTTTTTTTGCCTGCTGGTATACACATTACTTTTGATGAAATACATCTTAGGGTTTAACAAAATGCCCATGCCTCCAGTGCAGGAGGAGCCCAGTACACACAATCTACCATGGTCACTGTTTTCAAGTCCACTCTCTAATTCATGCAGCTATTCACTTGTAGAGAAGAGCCGTGACCTCTTTGGACTAAGAAGGAAGAACACCTTACACTTCATTTTCTTTTTACTCAGGATTGACAGAAGCAGTTAAAAGTGAATTCAGCCCAATCAGGATGCTGCTGTCTTACATGACAGGACAGAGTACCCTCCCCTCCTGCGTCTGACCCCCACCCCGAACGGTGACATACTGGTGGCCCTGAAGGAGGAGTGTCCGGCCTTTCCGTCCCCCGATGTCCCACATGATGACGCTGTTGTCAGATGCTCCCGAGAAGAGTAACCGTTGGATGGGGTCCCACCAAAGGCAGGCAATACTACCTAGGGATGTGAGAGAGGGGTCAAACAGAACTCCATATCAGGACTCACAGGCTTGACTGTGGGAAACCCAGCGATCAGCTGAGCCTTTGAGTAAAAACATCTATTTTGGCATACAAAGGGTCATTCAAACCACGATCTCATGAGTCATGGAGAAAACACTGTAAATCCATTATCCAAACTTGGAAGTTGAGGATTTCTGAGCCACACAGCTCTGAATACAAAGGCCTTTAATGTTTTTCCTTGTTCTGTACCAATAATTTATAAAGTAGCTAGATATAAAACACCAGCTAATAAAACTTCTGAAGAAGAAAAAAATCCCAATGTCATAATATACATGTACAACTTGTCATGCATATTTTATACAAAATACAAATCTAGGTTACTTCTGGCCCATGAAACTTTATAGGTATTTACCCTAAGGCGATTTTTATCTGTGAAAATTAGTGCCTCAAGAAAAAAAGTTTACCAAGTAAATATGCAGAAATTTGAAAAAAAAAAAAAAGTATGAGAGAAAGAAAGACTCAGCCCTTGCATTTCACACACTGCTAACTTATCAAATTGGACGCCCTTGGGGAAACCTTTTGTTTCTAGAGCTTTCTCTTGCAGGGGTGTCTTCAGTTGTTACGACTGATCTAGGCACCAGCTGCTGACAAACAGTAACTCTGAGCCAGTGACACAGGCTAATAATTCCCCTGGACGTATACAGACAGTGAAGAGCTCACATGCACAAGCAAGTAAGAAAAGTCAGTTTCTCACATAACTTTCTCCAAACAAAAGCTAAGCACAAAACAAAAAGTAGCTGGCAAAGCGAGCTCAGTGGCCCCATTTTTTCCCATGAATTCCGTGGACTCCAATAGCCCTCGTGTGTCAGTCAGCGGCCCAAACCACATATAAACACGTTGACGCCGAAAACCACTAAGTAGTTTTAGCTCCCATTCTGCCATCAGAAGCTCAGAGACCCTAAAGGTCCAGGGGTCATAAGAGAATCTGCCATGCTTGGGAGGGGAGCCGGGAGGGGAGCCAGGAGGGGCCGCAATGGGGGCTTTGCCTCTCTGCTGCAGACTTTCTAAATTCTTTCCAAAGCACCCTTCATTTCCCCTTCGCCTTCCCCCCAGAGTCCCTGACCTTGGACAGTCTAGTTCATCTAAACAATTTAGCTAAAGTGTGTGATATACCCAGCTTGCCGCACCTGAAAGCCTAGGTACAAGGCACTATCCAGGCAACAGAACCATCTTAACCAGACCCACATACACCTCTCAACAAATCCTCAGCTCTTCAGTCTCAACTCCAGGACCCCAAACTTCCAATCTGTAGCTCAACAGAAATGGATCCAATTATCTCTATGAAAACCATACTGCATTTCAGCTCAGTGGTCAATGAAATGAACTTATCACCCACCCACATGTACATAGAAGGTTTACCCAACTCAGCCAACAGGAATTTTACATTCCTCCACGGAGACCCGCCACCATACAGTAAGTGAATCTAGTCCTGACTCAGAGTACACTGACCAGGTGTAAGGCTGACCAGCCCACGGAGTTTCTCTAATGGTACCACTCTAGCAATTAACAAAATCAGAACAGCGGTAATGAGAATTCTTCCAAAGGTCTGTTTAAAAGAAATGGTCTGGGGATGGAGGTGTAGGTTAGAGCTAGAGTTCTCACTGGGCATGAACCAGGCCCTGGGATCAAAACCAGTACCGCACACCTTTCCCATAAAAAGTTCTTATGGCAACAATAATTTTAAAGGTTATTGGGTATGGTGGGTCACAACTGTAATCCCAGCACCTAGGCCGATGGAGGATTATTATGAACTGAGGCCAGCCTGAGCTGCACGTTAAGTTTCAGGTTAAGTTAAACATCAGACCTGCCTTACAAACCAATCAGTCAATCAGTAAGCAAGGTAAGCAATACAAAGCATCCATTTGAACAATTTAGACAGGATTTCTGATACATGAAATGGACCTGACACCTGACCCTCAATTTTCTTTTCAATCCCAGCATACGGAATTCAAACTGAAATATAGCAGCTCACAAGGAGTGGGCCATTCCCCAAACCCAACAGAGCTGAGGACGGAATTTGGATGCCTGACCCAGGTGAAAAACTCCTGACCTGAGCCTACCTTCATGTCCCTTGAGGGTCGTGATAACTGAACAGGTGTTCTGCTCCAGCTTCAGCAGGGTGATCTGCCCCGAGTAGTCACCGACAAAGGCATGCTGAGTATCCAGATCATACCTGAGGAGAAGCAGTCAAGGAAAGGGAACAAGACCCATTTCAACACACTCGCACATAGCAAGCAAAGCCAGACACAGACCACAGACCTGGAATCACAATGTGACAGGCAATAAGCAAATGACAATCAGGTGACAGGCATATGCTGAAAGAAAAATTAAGCATCAGTTCATAAGGAAAGCTAGTATCCATCCAACAGTTCTTACATCGAGGCAGTCTCATAGGAACCAGCAATAAAAGTCACGAGAGCCAGTAGAAACCACACACAGGCAGTTACAGTCAGGTTGTAAGAAACCATTAAAAATTCTAAATAGTGAAGACCATATGCATGTGTACACACGTGTACACACGTGTATACACACACACGCTGGAACGGGATGTTGTTTTATGAAATACCTATACAAATGATGTCATACTGACAGCAAGTTCAGGACATGGACTTATCTTCCTTTTTGCCTAGCTAATCCAACGTTAAATGACAACAATGGCTTACGTTATGGTGGGTAGTTCCATATGGTGGGTATCAGCTACTTATTGTGGCAGCCAGCTTGAAGTGTATTAATTACCATTAGCAATTCATTCCATGCTCACTCTGTAACCAAGACACTTGTAGGACACCAGCACCGGATAGGAAACAACAGAGTGACGGCTACTGTTCTACAGCAGAGCTCAGGAGAACTACAAGTCAGCCGTGGCTGTGATTTTGTGCCATGTTCTGCAAAGTCATTATGAGAGGTCTTATATGTGACAGAAAAGCTCACTTAGAATATAATATGATATAATATAATTAATATATAAGCACTTCTCCCTTGATCCTAAACTGTATGGTATATTTTAAATTTCTACCTTAACTATCTCATGCTGTACATTCATTTGTAACAAAAATTAAGAAAGTAATTTTAAATTTGTTTGTGGGAGAGGTGTCCCACGGTGCCATCCATGATGCACGTGCAGAGGTCAGAGGACTATATTTGGAAGTTGGTTCTCTTCCATGTTGGACCCAGGGATCAAACTTCGGTTGTCACGCTTGGTGGTAAAGAACTGCTCTGCTGAGCCATCTTGTTGGTTCACAAAAAATATCTTAAATGAAAACTTTTAATGAGGAAAAAAGAAAAGGAATTTCTCTGTTCTATTCAACTATTCAGAGAACTATTCAGGTAGCAGTCTGCTGTTGATCAACCCCATCTGGTCAGTGCATCTGTCAGCGCTGCTGCACACAGCAGCCAAAGGTCACCTGCAGCAGTGGTGCACTATGGGTAAAGCTGGACCATTAAAGTAGGAATTGTTATCATCTAGGGAACTTAAGGCACCCGTGAGAGTACTGTAAGCATTAAAGCTTCCTTTCACCTAAAAAAAAAAAAAAGCATGAAAGGAAGTTTTGTATGCCACTTCCTGGCAGTCCCACTTGTAAAGCACAGGGTGAGGCGCAGTCTTCCATTTTGTAATGCAACGAATGAAGGGCAGGCAATAGCCTGGCTCTACAACTTTGTATAAAAAAAATTAACAGCGCCCACAGAAAACACACGTATGTCGTTATTTTTCAGATATGCTCTATACCAAAGAAAAGGAAACACAGGGGTCATTGTCTTCAGAACAACTAACAATTCAATTCTAAATTAAGCAGCAAGGTAAGACAGGGTGGGGAGGAGGGGGTCTGCATGCTGAAGGATACTGCAAACAGGAGGCCCACGATGAGAAGAAGTGGCGGCCAAGCATGTTCCCGCTGCGCGTGCACATCCAGCTCACACACTTGTCGTGGCCAGTGCTGATCACCCACTCAGCAGTCAGGCTGAAGATGATGGCAGACACTCGGTTCTGATGGGCTGCAGGGAGACAAAGGGAGGGAGGGTCAGTGCCTGTCAGGACAGGAAGACCTCTCCGCACTCAGAGAGCTGCGGCTCAACTTCCACAGAGTAAAAGTGACTGTGTAGGCATAGTCTCAGGAAGATTCCATACAATCTGCCTCTCCTCACTCCCCCAGGTGCTCACACACGCTCTTCCCAAAGCCCTGGACCACCTCAAATGCAAGACTGTCAGAAGCCAGGAGCCACGGAGGAGCCATCCGTGGAGGAGCCATCCGTGCTTAAGAAAGATTCCAGTAACAGAAAAGAAATTAAAAACAAAACAAAAAAACCCACAAAAACAAAAATTATCGGGCTGGTGAGATGGCTCAGCGGTTAAGCGCTGACTGCTCTTCTGCAGGTCCCGAGTTCAAATCCTACCAATCACATGGTGGCTTACAACCATCGAGATATCACGCCCTCTTCTGGTGTGTCTGAAGACAGCTACAGTGTACTTACATATAATAAATAAATCTTTAAAAAAAAATTATCTGCCTGCCTCAGATAATTTGTTTGAAGGAACATTTTATTTTTTATTCTGACAACTTTAATATGCTGTCTATATGGACAATTGTGGGATTTCTCTCAGCAGGGCAAAGGTTCGTTGTTGTAGTTGCTGATTACTGCAATGTGTGGTCCTTCCCACCAGTATGGATGGATGTACCCTCAAACTTTAAGATAACATAAACCCCCTCTTTTCTCTCTTAATTTGTCTTTTGTTAGGTCTTTGGTCACTGCAACCAGAAAGATAAGTTATATACCCGGCTAATATCTTTTGTACTTATCTAATACAAACTATACCCATTTTAAACAAATCATTATCAAATAACTTCTATTTTTGTGTACAGCCTTCTATTATTATTTATAAAGACAGCCCATCTGTAAAGTTCTTTGAAGCAGTAGCTGAGAAAGGAGGAAGCTATTCTCTAACTCAGTCTCTGAAGTCTTTATGGTTGACTCCAGGCCACCCCCCATCCCCAGGCAGAGGCAGGACTGCTTCACCTGGCACAAAACTTTATAGACAGTTGGTGTCTAATAAATGCTCTAGCTAATGAATGAAGTTAGAGGCGAGAAAGAAAAGGGGACCTTTGCCTTAGCTGTGTGAGCTGCTTCAGAAGAACTGAGGAACATCATAGAGTCAGTGTGATCGGCACGCATGCACACAAGCCACATGCCCCCGAGGACCCCGAAACTAAAGGGTGCTCCAGCTCTTGGCTCTAGGTTCAAGCAACCCGACCCCTAGTTGGAGACTGGTGGGTGAGTGACTAGGGTGGGCTGAGTGGCTTTTGTTTCACTTTTTTCTGGTTTAATGGTATTTCTAATTTCTACAAACACAGGGTGCTTATTAATTTCAGATACAAAAGCTGAGAGATGTGGCTTTTATTCATAGAATAAATCTTATAAGTAAAAGATGAGTTTGATCAGCACTTTTTCCCACTAAATCCATGGTTGTCAACCTGGGGTAAGAGAAGGCGTATCTAAGCTCACGGTCAAGACCTCAGGCTGACTCTCTGGAAGAGCTGTCTTGTTTACAAGCTTAGATCCTTTCTGTTGTTGAAGGTTTTCAATGTTTTCCTTAGGACAGGATGGTGAAGCCTATTAATGCTTACCCTGCTTCACCCATAGTTTCTAATTTCTCCCTTGGGGTAAAATTAAAAGTGTAGCAAATCCTATTCAATCTTCCACATGGTTTTTAAGATGTCATAAGTTGCCAGGCAGTGGTGGCACATGCCTTTAATCCCAGCACTTGGGAGGCAGAGGCAGGCGGATTTCTGAGTTCGAGGTCAGCCTGGTCTACAGAGTGAGTTCCAGGATAGCCAGGGCTATACAGAGAAACCCTGTCTCGAAAAAACAAAACAAAAACAAGATGTCATAAGTTACCAATGAAATGGAAACATGAAAACGACCACAAAACTTATAGCGCACAGAGAACTCTGACAACTTAAATACAGATTTTATAAAATGTGTCTGTCACAGAAGTTCCAAAGGACACCTTTTTAACTCAGTTACAACATCCTGCAGTTCCCTGGGACCAGAGGCACTGTCGTGAGTGGACATTCACGGAAAGCAAATGACCCACACTAACTAAAGCTCAGGTCATTTAAAACCTGTTAACTTTCCTGTCGATCTGGTACCAAGTAATAAGGCAGCGGTGTTGGGAAGACCCAGCAAGAGGGTTCCCCACGGAGCCGCACTTTACCTTGGGAAGAGTTTGCAAAAACAATTCCGTAGCACTAAAATAACTTTCTAGTGTCTGACCTGGCTATTCTGCTTGCAGGAATTTGTCTTAAGTAGAAGTCACCAAAACTAAACATCTAGAGTCACTGTCACAGTCAAGAGCACACACATTTATACTCATAACTGCTAATTACACTCATAGCTGTGCATGTAAACACAAACACACCCATGTATACTGTGCTGTATGTTAATCAAAACCTGGAAACAGTGCACATCTTCTTCCGATAACAGAAAGAAGAGTGAAATTAGATCTTGCACTGTAACCCAATATACGAAAATTTAAATGCCAGAAGCAGGAAAGGTTGATAAATGACTTCTTATATTCTCTCATATAACTAGTGCCATAAAATGGAAATGTTATCATGAGAACCTACCTTATATCATAGGAGTGGACATTCTACCTTTATGTGTGTGTATCTAAATGTGTACACGTGCCAGAGTGTGTGTCATTACCTGGATAGGTCTTGATAAAATTCATTTTATTAAAATCTTCAGAAACGTGAAATTCCTAAAAGCAAGCATATGCAATAAAAAGACAAGTTACAGTTCTTAAAACGATAGAAACTCAACTTGAAAAATGAGACAAGGTGCAAAGCGGCACAGCGTGCAGGATGAACTACAGAGGGGCGAGAATTGCTCCTCTGGGCCCCCTTTCCTTCAAAGAGGACTGAACAGCTGGAATCCTACAAAGAAACTGTAGCTGGCCAGCTCAGACCCGAGTCCGGTGCTCCCTCCACAAGCCAGCCACGCTCTAACTGCAAAAGCTTGTTCATTTTGCTGCTTCAGCTCTACAAAAATAATTAATATACCTCTCAAGACAACGGATAAGGAGCAAAACATTAAAGACTTGTTTGTTATCAATAGAGTTGATGACTTACAGAACAAACATAGGGATGGCTCAGCAATGAGGAAAATATGCATGTTGTATGCATAAATACACCTTCTAAAACACCAATTTTAGAGATTGCAGAGGGCATTTTGATATTCTTGTTCTTCAAATAACTAGGAGGGGAAAAAGCAAATCCTTTTGTAATGCAAAGAATAAATGAAAGTCAAAAGAGTATACACTAACTAGGAATCCTACTGGTCAATGTTAAATTGTTAAGGTGCTATGAAACACAGACATTATAAACTGTAGACTGACTGAGAGTGAGAAAAACACACCAAAAGAAAGGCAGACTTCCTGTCCTCTGTCTGGCTTTGCTGGGTACCAAAGTTCATCAGCACTGTACGTGAGAATCGAGACAAGGTGGCGGGCCCACATGGGGACCAACTGCTGACTACCACGGCAGGATTAGCTCTGCATGGTCCCTCTGTGCCACAGTCACAGCTTTCCATGTGCAGTAACAGCAGCCTGCCCTTCAACCAAAAGCAGGACTCAAAAGAATCCCCCACCACCACCTGGAGAAGGTGCCTGCATCTTACACTGAGCATTTCTTATCTCACAGGAGCATGTGCAGTGTGGTGACATCCCCAAGTCTTTAAAGAGACAAGCAGAGCTTTGCCACTATTCCTTTGGGCTCTTTCTTCTTAGTCCTTAGACACAATCAAGGCATCCTTACATTAAGAGAGAAATCAACAAAACAACAATGAAGCTCTCGGACCTACACAAGACTCTTTGTCCCTCTCAATAAAACCATTTTCTTATGATTAGCCCACACTAACCATAGAAGCTTGGTCCTCTCCTGCCATTGCATTCCAGGCTTCTGTCTGCAAGGAGAGTATGCTCCCTCCTATCCCTGCTGGCTGCCGTATGGATTTACTTACCTGTTTTTGAATTAACATGTAAAATACTAGATAATCTTTAGGGCATTTTCCAACACGCTGGGTTTTGATGGTTCTCCTTGCTCCACCATTTCGCCACCCCTCTGTCACCTCAGTCCCTTTTCTTCTCTCATGACCTTTGTGTCTTTGTACCCAGGCCCTATCCTTCCCCTTTGCCTATCTTGACTTCCTTTCTAGCTTTCTAAGTTGACCTGCTCTTACATCTGTTTATGTCTAAACACAGGCCGCCTTCTAATTCCAGCTTGATCTCAGCCTCCTCTGCTGTGCACCTCCTCTCCCCCTTCAATGACTGCCCTGGGCCTTCCCCTTCTAAATGGCACCACAGCCTACTTAGTTCAAGGACAAAATCTGGTGTCACCTGACATCTTCCTTCATCCTCCCAAACTCAGCCTATAACAGAATGCCAGGAGGCATGGTAAGTACTCCACCCTGTCCACTTCTGATGCCACTGTCCTTGAGCCCAGACTCCTGGTTGCTATAGTAACTTGACTTCCCTTCTATTTTTGTTGCTCTCCAATCCAATCTCCATAAAGTTAGTCCTTCAAGAATACAGACAGACACAAGAATATAGGAGGCACCTATAATCCTATCTCTCTAGAGCGTGAGGTGGAGTATCATAGGCTTGAGGTCAATGGGGGCCACACAGTAGGTTCTAGGGTCGCCCTGAGCAATGCAGTAAAATCCTATACTAAGAGGAAGAGGGGGATAGGAAATACAACACAGCACTTGCCTGTCAAAAACCTCTTGATTGCTTCTCACTAAATTTATAATAAGATGTAAAACGTTACCCATAGGCCTTGCATGACCTGGCTGCTACCCATATCTCAGATATGCCTGCGTCCTTCCTCTATCATTCAGTATCACCCAGCTAAGATGCCCTCCTCCAACGGAGACCTATGTCCTCTTAGAAGAAAGGAGAAGTGTAAAGTATCTGTTTGACAGAATGAGGCACATTCAGAGTGATCTGGCCACAGATTAATGTATTCTTATAAAAATGAGAAAAAGACCTTGAACTTGGTAATGAATAGCTTCATAGATACTGTAACCAAATGACAAGCAAGTAAAGAGAGAGGGAGAAAAGAAAGAAGACACATTGGACTTTACAAAACTTAAAAATGATTGAAAAGGCAATCCTTAGGATAGGAGAGATTTTGGCAAACTGTTGATCTGATTGGAGCCTAGAATCTACGACTAAGCAAGAACTTACAAACTAAATGCAGCACACAGGATAGTGGCACTCGCTTCTAAGATCAGCATTTTGAAGGTAAAGTCACGAAGGTGTTAAGTTCTGGAGTAGCTTGGGCTATATAAAGCATGTTGCTCTCTCTCTCTCAAAAATAAAAATAAAAATGGATAAAGAATTTCCTGAAATACTAAATATTCACCATATGACCCAGAAATTCCATTCCTATATAGTCAACAAACTGAAAAACACAGATTCACAGAGAGAGACACTTACAATGCTACAGCCCCAATGTTCGCAACAGCCCCACATGGAAATAATCCCAATTCCAACCAACTTGATGGTTGATGATAAACTGGTAAGTTCATCAGCAGATAAAGTGGGATTGCTCTACCTATGAGAATACTGGTCCACCATAAAAAGGGATGGAGTAACTAATCCAAACCGCAGCAGGGAAGATCCCTCAAGATACATACAAGAAGCTACACATACAATATGACTCTATTCACACAAAATGGGTAGGATAAACATTTGAGAAAATAGGTTAGAGACAGGCAGCTGGGGGAGTAACCGCCGATAGATATGGGCGTTCCTTGGGGGATGTGTACATGTTCTGCAGTTCCAAAGTGGTGGTGCTGACTTGAGCTAATGACTATACAATACTGTGAAGATGTACATGTAGAATGATGACCATTGTGACACATGAGTTATGTTTCTTTTAAGGAAACAAATAGATATGTACACATAAACTCAAAAACACCAGTCAATAACAGACTCAAAATTTAAATATCCCATCCTATACCAAAGGTGGTTCGAGGTACACTGCTCCCCTACCCGCACCCCCCAGCACAAGAGTTCCTGATCCTCCTTCTCAGCTCTGTCTTACACAAAAACATACATGTACACAGAGGTTCTCTCCACCACCCACCGTGCCAAAGATGGCAGCAGCTACAGGCCTCTAGTCCACGGTAAAAAAGGCTGTGCTCTGTGGAAGACCCACGCACCAAGACTCTAACCATGAGGGCATTTTGAGACCTGTGGAAATTGATTTATAAGCATTAATTAAGTTGAACCTATCTTCAGTCTAACATCTACAATGAAGTAGACACTGCTCGTGACAGACAACCTGTTCTGCATGAGTAATCATGGGGCAGTCTTATGCAGGACACACTGGACACATGGCCCTACTTACCATTACAGCCCCGTTATCCTGGCCCACAAATATCCGTCTGCTGTCGTGATGGTAAGCCATAGCAGAGCAAGGAGCTGCAGAAAAGACCAAGACCACGTTGTGAGAAAAGCTAATCACTGGAAGCCATTGTTTAAAGTACATTGCTACTAAGAAGAGTTATGTGGGTTAGGTTAAAGAAAGAGACAAAAATGCTTTATGAAAAGTAAATTATGCACACTGAAAATATAACTGAAGTTCCCCCATGATTTAAATTCTAAACTGGAACACTTAAGCCCTCTCACAGTTACTTTTAGAGTTTCGAGTGAAGTGAGGCAGCATGAGGTCTCGTCTGGGTGGAATTCCTACCCCTAGCATGGATGCCTCTGCGCATCCCACTGCCCTGCCGCCCTTCCCCAGAAAAGACCAGTGATGAAGTGGGCTCTAAAAATGAAGGGTGCCGGCATTTGATTCTAATCCTGTGGATATGTGAGCAAGCCAGGAAACCTACCACAGGATTATTTTGTCCCGGTAGAAAAAAAGGATTACTCCCCTTTGCAACAGCACACACCCGCTGTAGCGAGCAGAGCTGTGACTGTATCAACAGCATTGGCTTCTTTCACACAAACACGGCCATTATGGCCAAGCCAGCTCTCCTCCAGGAATCACGGGCAACACAATGTTTCTCAAGAGAAATTCCAAATTGTCCTCTATAAATTGGAAGACACGAGATTCCTAAAACTGAATGTTTGGGGTCAGAACTGTGTGGGTTCACTCAGCATAAGTAATTTAAACTAACAATGAGAGGAGCACACGCAAAAATGCACTGGGGTGGGGTGGGGTGGGGACAAACCAGATGTGCATAAATTGAAATAAAGGAAAGACGGGCTGGGTGGTATAAGCTGGTAACTGAGCAGTGCGAAGGCAGAGGGAGGAAGGTCACAAATTCAAGGCCAGCTTGCCTACATACGCTGCAAGTTCCATGTCTGGGGGGCTGCATGTACAGCAATGTTTTAAAGCCCCAAAGGAAAAGCCAAACAGAAAAAAAAAAAATCTTCAAAGGAAGTTACCACTTGGAAATAACCTAAAGTTTCCACACTCCAAAAGGCTTATGTTCTTTTTTTATTATTATTATTATTTTTGGTAGCATCTGTCTGTCTGTCTGTCTGTCTGGTAGGGTGGCCAGGGGGAGCAGTATATACCTCTTAGTATACATGTATGCATGTGACTGAAGTGTTTTTCCTTGATCACTATCTTTGTTTTTAGACAGCGTCTCTCACTGGACCTGTAGCTGACCAATCGAGCCTAGGCTAAGCAGCCAATGAGCCTCAGGGACCTGCCTGTTTCCATCACCTTTCCTACCCCTGCCCTACAATGCTGGCATCACAGGCAATCAGCATGATGCCCAGCTTGTGGGTTCTGGGGATCAGGACACAGGCCCTCTTACTTGTGTGGCAGACACTTTACAAATGGAGCAATCTCTCCAGTTCCTGGGCTCATACTCTGTCCAAGAAAATATACCACAAAATTGTACCCAAAGACAATTTGAAGATTACACATAGGACTACTTCAGTTGCATTCAAGAGCTCTGTAGGTGAAGACAGACACTGACATTATACAAAACTCACCAGACATATATGACTTTGAATTGGCTTCAAGTCTGCACACGTTTATATTATGTTTGAGATTATAATATATTATCATGGTTAAGAATTATGGTCTCTACCAGGCACAGAGGCACATTATGTCAATCCCAGTACTAGGGACATAGAGGTAGGAGAATTTTTGAGAGTTTGAGGCCAGCTACATATATTGATTTAGGCTGTCTGAATTAAAAGATAGTTATAACCACAAAGATACATTGTTAAGACACACAAACATACATAACATCTCACAATTAAAACAAACGGCAGTCGCTATGATGATTTAAGACTAACTGTTACCAGTTTTGTTTTCTTATCAGCTGATATTAAATTTTGATGTTGGCTTTAAAGTTCAGTTCTTCTGATTCCTGACACTATCATAAAACCACATAAATATATAAAATTCTTCCTCACTTCTGTAAAAATGTCATTGTGCTAAGTAATTGTATGATGCTAGAGATGTGCTACATTTGCTGTTGTTGTCTTGTGTGAGTGACGTGGGGCACACATGTGCCACAGTGAACACGTGAAGATCAGAAGACAGCTTTCAGGAGTTCTCTCTTTCCACTGAGGGCTCCAGAGACCAAATGCAGGTGTGGTCAGGCTCCTATGAGATGTAGTTATCCACTCCATCATCTCACAGACCTAGATTTTTGAATTAAAAAGCTTCCCTAGTTTGGTTTGGATATAGTACTATCATATAGCCTGCTTGTTTGCTTGCTTACATGCTTGTTTGTTTATTTTCCCTGGATGAGAGGTTTCTACCAGGGTAAGCCATATATAGTTTAGGAACAAGGGTGGGTAGGTTGACTCCTCACACAGCTTTACAAAGAGGAAAAACACAAGGCCATCTTTCAGATTAATGATTAATGGCAATATATACACACAAAAGGCACCTGTGAGTCTGAGGTCACACATGTAAAACTCAGAGCAGACTGCCAGATGCACCCACTGAGGCTCTATCCATAGTCGGTGGCACTGGAGCCCAGGAGAGCCTTTCACTGTTCAGTATTGCTTTTGTACCATAGTGTAGAGCTGAGTGAGTGGCTGCCATAGACTGTCTGGTCCATGAACTCTCAACATTGCCATCTGGTCCTGTGCATAAGACATTTGTGGATCCACCTCATCCTTTCAGTAGGCAGCCTGTTTGACAGTCATAAGCAGGGGTGGATCAGAATTACAGACACAGGCAATCAACTTAAATCTCTTCAGCCTCAATTTCCTTATCTATAAAATGGCTGTTATAATGACATCATCGAATTATGTTTGCCAAGGAAAAAAGGCCCAGTTCATAAAGTAAGACAGAGACTGAGTCACCATCTTCCTCAGCCAGAGCAGATTCTGAAAGTGACTCTTGCTAAGGGAAGTAAGGTTACAGAGCAAGATACAGGGCAATGTGTAGAGTTACGTTGGTCATAGGAAAGTTGAACTTGGTAGATGGCCACTAAATATCTCAAATCCAGTAATCTGCAGGTAGTTTGTAGAAATGGCATTTTTCCTTGTATTTTGAACTTATTTGTGCAAGAAATGTCATTTGAAAATAGCAGTAACTTTCCACAAATGATTTGCTCTACTTTCTCACTGTTGTGTTACTGCAGTGTAGGCACTAAAGAGTGACTGAGCTGTGCATGGAAGCTCGTGACTGTGACCCCAGCAGCGGGGAGGAAAAACAGAAGGACTGCTTGCTGTGAGTTCAAGGCCAAGCTAGGCCACCTTGTCTCAAATAATAACAGCAACAACAAAATGCAGCAGCAGCAACAGCTGAAAACAAGCTGACCACGTATAGAAGCACACTTGGCATGCAGGCGTTAGGCAGCCATTGCAGAGCCCAGGGACTATTCTTTCCAGCCCTTCCTTCTCTAACTAGGAACCACCTCAGGAAAACCAGTGAAGCCCAGTAAAGGATGGATGGGGGCAGACACACATGCTCAAGATCTAACAGCCATGCTTAGGTGTTGGTACCCTAAGGGGGAAAAAAACTCATCAGTCAGAACAGGGTCCAGCAAGAGGGCTCAGTGGTGAAAGGCATTTGCTGTCACATGGTATAAGGAGAACAGATTTCCACATGTTGTCCTGTAGATCTTCACACAAAATAATGATAGAATTTATTACTTTTAATTCACAATAAAGTTGCAGAAAATATGTGGAGGAGACAGGGCTAGAAGCACAGCTTCCCAGCACTGCAAGAAGAATAGATGGAGGGTGGGGTGGGTGAGAGGGATACAACTTAAAGAGAAACCAATGATGGGCAGAAGATCTCAGTCTATGGCTCCCGGGAGTAGAGCCCCAGTGTTCAGTTCCCAAGAGGCTGCTATGATCAAAATATGAACTGTGGAGGAAAACGGGGTGGGTGGTGGGTGGGAGGAATAACACCAACAGCACCCGAGAGGTGTTCGGCCATGGTGACAACGCGCTGCAGGCACTGGGATCAGTTCCCAGACTATCGCTTCCTTACAGCTATCAGATCTGTGGCTGGGCCACTGGGAAGTGAGAATCGGCCCAGGCAGCAGAAGCCTACTGTGTGGCTGTTGTAGCTAAGGAGGCCCACCGGAGAGCACCTCCTGAAGTCCTGTTGCTTAAACAGGCTCCGGAAGCACTTTAAGACACCGGGTGCTTCATATTTCAAGGGGAGAACTTGGTGTAAGAAACCAGGGTTATGCAATCACAGCACATGCAGGCACAGGCAACGAGAAGGTTCTACTATCTGGTGCACCGTGAGCAGCCTCTCAGAGTGCTCCATATTCCACTGCAAACTCACCTTCAAACAGGATTTCATTTTCCTTGAGTGATAATTATAAACATAACAAAGTTGACCGGCTGTCCAAAACTCTCGGAAGTTCTAACACTGATAAACCACTGACTTTTGGCAGAGATGATTAGAGGATCTAGCACGGCACACACAAGGAATACACAAGAGACCGCTGAGAGGGGGGAGGTCCTTGGAAGGACGACCCTGTTGTTGATGCTGTGCTGAGTGAGTTGGCGATCCGTACTGACACAGATTTTTACAGTTTTGGAACACTTAGAAAAGCTGTGACCAGTGTCACCAAGACTAGGACAACTGTCACAAGCCCTCTTATGAACTTCACAATGACCTTCAGTAACAAACCATTAAGCTCAAAACAAACTCCCTTCTGTTCCTAGGGGGGTCATCTGAGAGTGGAAGCCCTTAATTCAAGGAAATCCCTCTTTAAGGAACAGTGCCTCAAGCAGCCCCACAGCTTCGGCCATTCACTCAGTGGTTACAAAAAGGCCTGTGTACTCGACATATTCCTGTGTGACTGACTAGCTCTCCCCAGCCCACCCTCACCCCGCCTCCTGCCTGGCATCATGGAAAATTGAGACCCAAGATCTAACACTTTCTAAATGGAGAATCCCCTCAGCAGCTGGGCACGAAGTTCCCAGTTAACAGTCTCCTCTGGGGCTTTTTGGGACAGAAGGATTCACCCCCCAGTTGGCCTTGGGCGGCATCAGGGCATTTTCTTCATTGCTTTGACTCTGAGAAAAGCTGAAGAAAAACAGCAGGACAGAAATAGGGCAATGTAATGGTGAGTGGAGTGGCTTGAGGATGTATGAGGAATTCAAAGTCAGGACAGGGTCTCATGGAGCCCAGGCTGGCCTTGAACCTTACTATGTAGCCCCAGGCTACAGTTTTATGCTGTGTTGGGTATTGAACTCTGAGCTTCGAGCATGCTAAGCAAGCGCTCTACCACATATCTGCCAAGGCATGAGCACTTACACACACTAAGAAAGTGCAAAAATAATTTTCATAAAGGCACTATTGAGTTTAAGCTGGACCAACTAGGACAAAGGAAAATGGACCTTCTCCTTTTTGCTTTTTAATCCTTTCCTTTTCAGTTTTGGTCCTGTTTCAGTTAGGCTGGTAGACCAACTGCCTCTAGAAAGGAGTTTTCCTGTGGTTTATTATATGGGCCACAAAGGTGCTCACTCTGAAATCCAGTGGCAATTTTTAGCCAGGCCTTTTAAAATTGAAATCATCCCAGGAATCAGAAGCAAGGTCCTTAAGTGGAAAAGTCTGTGACTTACAGGCCATCGTGTGGTAGATGCTGGGCCAGTACTGGCCGCTGTCTCTTTTCAGCCATACTCGGATGGTTCTGTGGAGACAGAGAGAGAGAGAGAGGTGCTTAGTCATTTTATCTTTATTTAAACTCTTCTGAATGGCATGCAATAGTGAACTAGACAGAACTGATCATTCTAATACTATAACTCAGCACACACAATGGGTGAGAACTACGCTCGTGCCTGGCTCTTGAAGACACGTGTAGCATCTTTAAAGGTCTCCTCCATCAGTGGCCTCCGACTCCCCCCACACATCAACTTTTACCTCACACATGCAGCATTCAAGGCTCTCCAGATTTGGTGCGAAGCACGGCAACCTTGGCAGAGAAAGTGTGTCATGATGCTTTGGAAAGGTTTATTCTCATAAGGTTTAAAGTCATAAGGATGGTCGGTCACCCTTTATGGGTTCCTCAGCATACAACTGGGTTGTCTTTGTTTGTATTTCAAGGCGATTTTGTTTTTAATTAAAAAATTCAACATCCTCTAATTGAGCTTACAGAGTTATTCAAAGAGAATTATATACATATACAGACAGTAGTATATTATATATAGTATATATAATTATATATTACATATAGTATGACTAAGTTTAAGTCAAGATGTCAAATAATTTTAGTAACGTTGAAATGTTCATTGTATAATGACATACAAAGGAAACCGAGAACGCTCAACTATTTTTCCAGGTACAACAAACTGTGGCAACATAGTCACCTGTGGGTCTCACCAAGAGACGTTGGGGACAGTATCAGGGACACGAAGAAGAAAAGCTAGGAACAGGGGCACACGCCAACAACCCCTGTAGTGGAAGGCTAGAGCATGAGAATGATCACCGTGACTCAGAGGCCAGCCTAGGACACACAGCAAAACCCTACCCCACAGAAGCAAAAACAGAGAAAAAGACTAAGCTTATGGAAACGCAGTGCGGGTAGGGTAGGGCCACAGCCAGTGAGAGGCTTGGATTATCCACAATTCCCAGCCTCCTGCCCTGGAGGAAACTGTCCTGCACTGTCTCTGGCTTCTCTTTCATCAGAACACACACGGGGCTATGAGGAAATCCTGTGTGTGTGCAGCAGAGTGACAAAGGAGAGCAGAGCCAAAGGGCAGCATGTGCGTACACTGCAGAGGCCGAGCATCAGGGCCCGCCTGGGGCCCGCCTGCCTCTCTCCACAGGACCTCCAAGCCAGGCTCTTCTTCCCTAGTCCCCCTGGGCCCTGCATTCCAGTGGTGTCTGCTTTGCCACAGGCTTCTCATCACCCACTGTCATTCTCAGACAGTCATGTTTGTATTTCTAACAACAGGCTGGCAAGTGACTCACTGGATAAAGGTGCTTGCCACCAAGGATGAAGTCCTGAGCCCCTAGCTCACCTCTAACATACCAATGCCAACTACATCTCCCAAGGAGCCACATTAAGCCTGCTACTACTGTGTTCACCATCCAGGACTGGTGACCTCAAACCCAGGATCCAAGTGACAAACTTAGTTCCTGTGACTCCCCAGCTCAGGCCCTGAAACTACCAAGATGCCATGCTTCAAGTCTCCATATAGTCTTCTCAGGCTACGCCCCAAGCCCTTTTCCCTCACCACTCTACATGAACTCTCTTCTACAGACTGGTCCTTCTAGGTAGTTGATACGGTGGCTACGATTTCAGCACAAATCCTCTTAAAACTCAGTGGAGCAGGCAAGAATTACCCTGAGACCTGATTCACCAACGGGGCCTCACCTGTGCTGACTATACTCCATGCTGCTTGAATCAGAAATGCTATGGCTACACGTCAGCACAACAGATGAAGTCACAGCAGTGTAATAAATAAAAGGCCAACTCCAAGGCGAGTATTAAGTCCACCCAGCCATCTTTGCTCCTGCCTAAATCCAAGATACAAAGGCCACATTTGAAGACCAAGGGACGTTCCATGCAGTTTGGCTTTAAGTTCACTGGTTTTTATTTGCAACAAGACTACCACAGGGTTAAATCTGGCAGCTGACCATGGCAACATTTCTAAGCCTAAGGAAGATGATGATGTTGGTAATTCACTAAAACTCTGTTGCCACTAAGGTCATGGACCTAGTAGAATACACTTGATACCCTTTGTGCTCAGAAAGGGCAACATTCAGACATCAGGAAACCTGGCAGCGAGGAAATAACCTTAAAGCCCATCTCTTCTGACACCACTGGACCCCAATAACCACAATCCACGCACCTTCAGAATGATATTTAACCCAGCCCAAGGTCAAACTCAGACCCCACTTAGCTAGACTCCAGTATCTGGAAGACAGAATCATTTTTCTTTGTACAACAAACAGCATACAACTTGGTTGGCACAAATCTGACCCTGGCATGGAACCAACCAGCAAGCTACGAAACTGAAACTTTTACCTTGAAAAACACTTATCATAGAAGGACAGAAAAGGCCAACCTTGTTGGGAATCAGGTGCCAAGCAGGTACTAGACTCCAGCTTCATGAACTTTACCCAGAGTTCTCTTCTACAAACCACACCCTTTCACTTTCTGTGCTGCTTAGATCTTCCATGTGTATGGCTCAATCAAACTAACATATCCTGTAATTCTCAAGAATCTGCATGTTAAACAAAGTTTTCCAATGCTACAAATTACCTTGGAATTTGCTTCATATTATGATCAGTGTTTCTCCTTAGTTTAATGGGACTATAAAAAATAGACTTTAATTGTGCAAGTTATTAAAAGCTTAAGAAATCCTAGGCTTAAATAAAAAACAAAAACAAAAACAAAAAAACCTGACCACTCAGCAAATTAGAAGCAAAGCCTGCTTGAAAGCAACACTAACAGTTGTGTGATATTTTACTAACTATGAATTATTCAAAATGGTAAGATTTTGTAATGTACTAAGCCAGCTGCACAAGTGCTGAGATCCGGTAGTTCTGGGGCCCGTAAGCCCAACAGTTTCTGGAAGCCTAGTACTAAAACTGTCTCCTCACCTGTGAAGAGCAAAACCAACAGAATGTTTCTTTACTACTTGACAACTCTCTAACTTGACAACTTCCACACCTAAAGTCAGGTCTTGTTTTCCTTTTCTATTCATTTAATGGCTGAATCGTCTCTGATACTCCAAGACCCTATCAACCTTTTAAGAAGGAAACTTCCTAAAAGAAACACCTTAGAATCATTAGGGTTTTTTCCAATGCCTATTTTCAAACAATAGTCTGTTTTCCAGAGATACTTAGGATGGAAGTGCATCTTTCTAAGCCTATATAAAAAAGCTTACAGGTTTGCTCACAGCCCTATCCCTGTGGAGGGCTCCACCCCAATCTAGAAGAGAATGGAATGGTGCAGAGCTGTGATCCCTTCCATTGCCGACTGTGTTGTAGTATAGTAAATCTCCCACACTAAGCATCTGTGTCCTCCATTGTACCCTTCCCCCAGTTCCTGCTCCGCTGACAGAGCTGGCTCACCTAGGGTGAAGTTTTCTGAGATAAAGAGAACTCTATTGTCCTGCCGCTTCTGAAGTTGCTACAAGGAGCCGCCACCTGCTGCATTACAGAGTGTTCCTGCCTGGCAAGTTTCTACTAGCAACAAGATACTAATGACAAGATCCAGGCATTGAGGGCTATGGTTTCATTTCTTATGAAGGCTCATTCTCCTAAGTAAACTTCGAACCTTGATCGGAAAACTTTGACTTGGTCTCATTATTTTCTTCCTCTCTCTCTCTCTCCCTCTCTCTCTCTCTCCCTCTCTCTCTCTCTCTCTCTCTCTCTCTCTCTCTCTCTCTCTCTCTCTCTCTCTCGCCATCCTGTCCCCGACTTCTAGACCCCAACCTTTCTTTCAGGAACCCGGTTTGCGTAGCTGCTGGACAGCTACACTTCATGGCTGTGGAGAACAAAGCAGGAACAACTCAAATAGTAGTTGACCACCTACTGCAGGGCTCTGTGATTGTGTCAGCATTCGAAATAAGAATGTTTTGGCAAGGGGGCTGAAGAGATGGCTCAGTGGTTAATAGCAGTGACTGCTCTCCCAGAGGTCCTGAGTTCAATTCCTAGCAACCACATGGTGGCTTACATCCATCTGTAATAGAATCTGATGCCCTCTTCTGGTGTGTCTGAAGACAGCTACAGTGTACTCATAAAAAAATTTAAAAAAAAATAAACTTTTTTTTAAAAAAAGAATGTTTTGACAAGAATTTGGCTGCACATACTTTTGCTCAATCATAAAAGGTGAGGAAACAATAATGGCAGGATCAACAGTACGGGTCACTGGGTCGAAGAACTACCTCTGAGCCAGATGGCCCGAGTTCGGTCCTCAGAATTCACACAGTGATAGAAGAGAGCCAACCAGTAGAAATGAGTGTTTACCATTTTTCAAAGATGACAAACTTTGTTGGATTTAGGGACTGCTGTGGATGGACCTGCAGCTGTTTGTATTTTAATGTTAATTACGCTCTCTTGGGAGGGGCTGCAGAAGAGGAGTGAGTCTCGGACTCAGGTGACTTCTTGTAAACCATCCCTAATGAATAAAGGAGCCAATCACTGCAAGGCAAGTAAGAGGGGCTTCTGGGTTGGAGAGGGGAAGACAGAAAGCAGGAGAGAGAGAGGTCCTTTTGGATTAGAGATAGCATGAGGTCAAGGTGTGTCCACCAGTGTCCTCGGGCTTATTTAGGTTTAATATGGCTTACAAGATTGGGATTCTAGTTGTTGCACCTAGAGATTGAGTTACCATTGTTTCTGAACTAAGTTTGTGTGGTGTTTGCAGTGGCTTGATTGCGTCCCAGCAAGAAAGGTATGGCCGCAAAGCCTGAGTTCATCTGATGAGCACCACAAAAGGCTGTGGGGGCTTTGAAGGATGAGGCTGGTGTGGTAACAACCCGCCAGTGGGGACTTAGTGAGCTGGGTGGAGAGATTTTGGAGCTCTGAGTCAGAGTCTCCACAAGATAAGAACAGGCAGGCCACAGCAGCCATAGCCGGCAAGCTGCAGAGAGTTGCGGGCAAGTGGGTCATTTTAATATTTCCCACAACAAGGGATTTCAGGCCTGGCAACTGGTTCTGAAAAAATAATTAAGTAGGGAAAAAAAGAGAACTTCTCATCTATTCTCATCTAAAAATTAATGGGTCATAATCAAGAATCTGGAAAAAAGGGTAAATAATGAAGTGTGTTAGCAAATAGCATAGTAAATTAATAGCTTAGTCACTAAAAATAATTATCAAGACTAGGAAGTATGGGAAAATGTGCATAAAATGTGGTTTTTCTTTTTTAATACTTTTATCTGAAGTAAGTGTGTGTGTTTGCATGCTTGTGTGCCTACGCACATGTACACAGCACACAGGTAGAAGTCAGAAGACAACTTATGGGAGTCCGGTCTCTCCGTCTACCATGTGGGTTCTGGGGACCCAATGTGGTTTCTCAAGCTTGGTGCCAAGTGCTCACAGACTGACCCATCTTTTAGACCAACAACCCTCAGTTTTCCTTAAAAGAGCTGAGTTAAAGTTAATGAAATAAAATCAATATAACTATGTTGTATAAGCACACTCTTTAGCTATGCAGTTATCAGGTTGACTAATCAGGGTAGAGGGTGAGGGGAGGGGACACTTGTGTAGCAAACACTGATTCCAGATCCCTGTTAGGATATGAAGTCAGTGACACAGAGCCCTTGGGGACCTTCTGGCAAACCTGCAAGTACACACTTTGGAATAGGCTCCAGGACTGGATTTTGCTTAGTGTTCAAGTGTGGCTATCTAAAATAGCAAACACAAAAATACTCCAAGCCTTAAGAATGTGTCTGTCAACATTGCCATTAAGAGCAAACATGGCTGAGGAGTACAAGCTGAGTGAAGGATTAAGCTGTTTGCAGCCTCAGGCACAAGAACAAGGCAACTTCAAGTAAATGATGGACACTATCCCTTAACAAGACCACTCTAGAGAATTCTGTGTTGAACTAAGAATACAGTGGCCTGCTGGCATCAAGGTGAACTTGTGCCTAGGACAGCCTTGGGTGTCAGGGACATCCCCCAGTCTATGAGGGGTCACATTTCCTGCAGGTCACTACAGATAAGGGAAGGGACTGTAGCCTCTACAAAGAGACATGAATGGAAGAAACAGCTAGAGGTTTATGGATGGACTGGACCCAGATAGGATCACTCCCAGAACCCAGTGCCTGCAGAGAAAGTCTAAGGAACCAGATGCAAGAAGGCTGGGCAAGAGATTCTCCCAAAAGGTTGAAAGATGTAACACAATAAGCTTCTACTCTCTAATGTCTCTGCAGAGCTCCTGTAAGTTGAAAGCACTGAACTACATAGATACAGACTTCTTGCTTTCTACACCTACACAGGTACTCCTCAAAAGCTGCAAAGAGCCAAGTACTCTGTGGCAAAGACGATGGACATTTTTACCTCCAGTTTATGCTTTAGGGGACAGAAATGAGCAAATATAGCCACTATAACACACTGTCTGACTCTACATAGCTGCCTTGTTCAATTTTATCCCACTCTTACTAAAAGGTGAGAAAAACCTCACAATGTAAACCTCTTTGTACAAAATCTTTCATAAAAGAAACAACTCAACTTTTATAAAGCAACTTTGTATGACTTTTAAAAGTAAACAAGACTTTCCAGAAATTTCCACATGATTTTCCACTAAAGCAGTAGCTCCTAAACAAAGGAAGACGAAGCACCGCCAAAGGCCAGCTTTGACATCAAATTATGACGATTGCAATCAGAATCAGTGCTGATGGCAGCTGATGGGTGTCGGTGCCAATAACCTGCAACAACAAGGGCTGTGGCTGATGGCAGCTGGCGATCAGAGAAAAGAAAAGGAAGAAAATTCAAACATGCACACATATACACAGAGAATGGCTGAGGCAAAGACAATCGCCAGCAACTTCACACATATAAATACATAGATACACACACAGACAGACAGAAGGACAGACAGATAGACAGACATGCATATACATATGCACACTGGATGGCTGGAGCAAAGTTCTAACAAGCAGGCTCCAAGCCTTTCACATATACATATATATACTCACATATATACACATACTTGGTGGGTAGACAGAACAAAGTTCCAACATGTGGGCTCTAAGCATTTCATGTATATTCATACATATACATATATACATACCTACACACACACAGTTGGTGGATGGAGCAAGCTCCAACACACACAAACATGTAAAACAAGCTTTACATGCATATACATACAGATGTGATGGATGGAATAGAGTTCCAACACATTCTCCCATAAACCTTACACATACACATACATTCACATAGTTGATGGATGGAAGAAACAAATTCCAGTGTAATCATGTTCTAGTTTTCTTCTAGTGAATGACTGAAAAAAACAGTATGTTCCCCAATACCTTTACAAGAAATAACATTATGTAGTACAGGTAGAGAAAACAAATTATTCCCAAGAACCCATGTACACTCGCAACTAAGCAACTTGTTATAGACAAACAAAGTGTAAGTAAGCAGGGTGCTTTTCTCAGCCAACGTCTCTCACTGGCAGACAGTAATTTGCAGTTAGAAAAAAAGGGTTAATTATTTTATTTGTCTTTAAAAGTAATCTTATAAGAATCTTAAATGAATCACAAGTCTAAACTTGTATATAAAAACCAGTCATACCTCCAGGTAGTGGTGGCGCACGCCTTGAATCCCAGCACTTAGGAGGCAGAGGCAGGTGGATTTCTGAGTTCGAGGCCAGCCTGCTCTACAGAGTGAGTTCCAGGACAGCCAGGGCTACACAGAGAAACTCTGTCTTGAAAGAAAAAAAAAAAAAAAAATCAGTCATACCTACTTTAAATCCTCAGAATGGATGTCTATCATCAGCATTAAATAATATCAGGAGGCTGAGGGCAAAAATAGATGTAAGGACCCAATCATCAAGGCCCCTCAGTGAGTCTGCCAGCCAGGGCTGCCACTGTCCTTGTCCCCTGACCACAAAGGCTCCCTTTCTCAACTTCAAATTGTTCCCTAAGATTTCTACATCAAATCCAGTAGCAAAAACATCTTAATCTAGCTTCACTACCAATTTTATTTTTCCAAATGTTTTCTAAGGGTAGTGGTCATTACTGACAATCTATGTTCTTCTCTGGGGAGGTGACTCAATCATTGATCTGCTCCACCAACAATTCCTGAAAGAGATCAAGCACTATTATTGTGAGTGCCAGTGATACTGCCCAGTGAGTGGCTGGAAGCTCTGTTAGAGTTTACATACAGCCGGGCGGTGGTGGCACATGCCTTTAGTTCCAGCACTTGGGAGGCAGAGGTAGGCGGATTTCTGAGTTCTAGGCCAGCCTGTTCTACAGAGTGAGTTCCAGGACAGCCAGGGCTATACAGAGAAACCCTGTCTTGAAAAAACAAACAAACAAAAAAAACCCCAAAAAAACAAAAAACAAAAAAACCCCTAGAGTTTCCATACAATTCTTAGATTAAGAGGAATGTGTGGGCAGCAAGCAGAGCTCCATGACAGCCTGAAGTCGTCAGGACACGTGGTCCTCGGGGCACCACCCACCTTGGCTGTGCTAACTGGTGGTCTGTATCCCATGAGTTCTAAAGACATTAGTCATTCCTCCTGCATGACCCTTAGCAAAGCATTAAATTGTGTGTGTGTGTGTGTGTGTGTGTGTGTATGGGTGTGTGTGTTTGAGGGGGGAGGGTCCCCTTTAAAAGAGATTCTGAACACAGAGAGATCTAGGTTGAACTAGACTTGAGCTCCAAATCTCAAAGAAAATCTGACAGGAATGGTGATTCTAATAAAATCTCTCACTACCTCAAGGTGTGGATTGAGTTGGACTTTGCATAAAAAATACAATGTCAAGAGTCTGTGGCAGATAACTGTGTGTGGCGTGTGCTCCGACTCTTTACCCCTCCTGCTCCATGCCCTTTACTTTCTGATTGTACAACCTTTCCCACGGGGGCTGAACCTCCCTCTTTCTCTGACTCCTCTTGGTAGGCTATCTGGTATCTGTAATGGCCAATGGTGTGTCTGAAGTGATGGTGGTGCTCTTCAGAGAAAGGCCTTTTCAGGATAGCCTGACAGGTAACAGGAAATGTGTGCTGGGGTGGGGGTTGGTATCCTGCTGAATTACTCTTGACAAGCCTGGAACAAGCTACTTCTCCAGTGGCTGAGGCACAAGGCTGGTCACAAGAATGAGTGAGCCTAACTGAGTCAGAGAATCCATGCCACTGACCTTCAGCTCCTGACAGTGAAATACTTGGTGCTTTAAGCTATTGTTTTGAGGAAGTCTGGACATACCAAAGGCTAACGAATACAGATGGACAGAATACATCTCAAAATCCTTAGGAATCCCATTTCAAAATTTAAAAAGGATTGAAACATACTTTGTGTGCCAGCATCTCAAGCTAATTCTTCACTGGAATACCTAACTGAATTCTCTCACATCTGAAGAGGTCACAGGAAAGCACTTCGGAATACCTGTTAGCCAAGGGAAGGCTTGTATGTGTGTTGTTACTTTCCTGTGAACAGCACACTCAACACCACAGCCTGAGTCAGAAGTAAGCATCCATACCACGGAGACCAATGTATGATCTACAGAAAGGCATACCTGAGGATCAGAGAGGAGGGCTCACTTTTCTTCCCTCCAGTCTCCTCCGATGCTGTCAATGACTCAATCCAACCAAGGTTAAAATATCCATTGGGGAATCACCAAGCCCATGAACTCTCCTCCTCATAAGCCACATTGGAGTAAGAGCAAAGATGGATGCAAAGCATGGTTCTCTTCTTCAAGGCACTGACTCTCACGCCAGGAAGCATCTGAGAGAACTAATCAGTATGATTCTTAATTCAGCAATGCCCGTGAGCACGTACATTTGGGTGTGTTACATACTTTCTGAATGATAACCTTGAAGAGCACATGCCCATCTGTGACCTCCAATGGCACTTAAGTATTTCTGAAGAAGCCGAAGTCAAGCACACCCTATCTCCAACAGCAACAATTAGTGTCTTCTCACCAATTTCCCTCCCAAGATGGGGATAAAGCAATTTAATCATTTCCTAATTTTATGCTGATAGCTAGGTGGTGTCAACCAATTAATTAAAAAGTAATTTTTGCGGGCGGTGTTGGCACACGCCTTGAATCCCAGCATTTGGGAGGCAGAGGCAGGCGGATTTCTGAGTTCGAGGCCAGCCTGGTCTACAGAGTGAGTTCCAGGACAGCCAGGGCTATACAAAAAACCCCTGTCTCAAAAAAAAAAAAAAAAAAAAAAAAAAGTAATTTTTGGTATATACAATCTGCTACAAAGTTAGTCCAAGGTGCCAGTTTGTATTAAGCATCGGATAAACAGAAATTGGGTAGAAAGCTGATTTTTGTAACCTCTTGTAGAGATGCTGGTACTCTGAGACTTGGAGCTCTCTAAACAATTCTGCCGTCATGACAAAGGGTATCGTGTCCTAGTCTGACTGTACTTCCGGAGGATGCGGGGGAGGGGGGGGATGTTTAACTCTGGCACCTCAGGGGGTTTCTAACACTATGATGTTAGCCTGAGAGGAAGAGGGAGTGAGAGCACCATCACTTCAGCCCGTCTTTATCAAAGAAAGAGGAAGTTCCTCAGGGCCAAGGAGCTAGAACTCTGACCTCTTCATTAGAGGATGAAGTGTCTCCTTTGGTAACAGGGAGGCAAAACAGTGAATGGTCATTGAGTGGATCTCGGAACCAAAAGTTGAGGGACTGCCCTCATTTTCAGAGGGCTTAGCCTGGCTGAGGGAAGGAAGAATGCTCTTATTATACTACAGGAAGCAAGACGGAAGAGCTCAAGGGTCTGTGGGGACACAGTTTCACAGCCTACCGATTCCATACAGAAAAGATGGTTCTTGGGGACCTGGGACCAACACCACCCTAGCCAGTAGCATCCCCTACCCCCAAGAATCCATGGACGCGTGGCTGAAATGCCTCCTGTGGGTTCTCTGTGTGCCTGGAGAAGGCAGTCCAGACGCAACCTTTAAAATGATTTTGTGTGACTCCTGTGCTAAGGACAATCCCAAACTCCAGAGGGCACGGATAATCTAGACAGGCTGGGTCAGGATCAGGTCCACAGAACACTCTTTCTTAAGGTTAAAAACAAATAAGCAATCAAACACCAACCAAACATACAAACAACAACAAACTTCAGCTTCCCCCATTGCCCAGCAGAGCTGTCTGGAAACCTACGACTAATAAATTAACCCGAGTAAGCACAATTAGGGTTAAATTCTGCTCTCTGGTCCTTTATTGGTTTGTTTAATGATTCAATCGAACCAACACTGCACACACTGCTATACGCTTAACACTGTTTTAAACACTGGAAAAATTTTAGAGGCCAGCACTCGGTGAGGAAAGACAAGTATGTTAAGTGGGAAGGACAACATGAGGCCAGATGTGTGGGGATGGCAAACAGTGGGCTGACATCCAGAAACACAGGATGCGGGAGCAGGATGGATGGGACAAAACCGCACCCCTTAAAGTCCAGACCTTCAAACAACTTCTTGGGGCAGCTATGAGGAAATCAGTTACGCACACGAGGTAGGAAATGCTGGAAGAAGGTCCTTTGAGGGTACCCAGGCACCCCAGGAAAGCCAGTCCAAGTGGTACTTTCTTCAAACCAACCATAACCTAGTACTCCCAAATCCTCAACAATGACTTCAAAACACACACACACACACACACACACACACACACACACACACCCTGATTTCCCCAGAAGCCTTTTTGGGTGACTGAGGATCCTGCCTGCAGGCGAAGAAAGAAAAAATGAGATAAGAAGAGGAAGCTGCCCTACTAGGTGACCATTCACCCAGTCTGTGCAAGAACATCAGCTGCAAATTCACTTTGATCTTTGAATAAAGTTGTGTTTGGCCTATGAAGGAAATGAGTAATTAGAAAGATGGTCTTGAGATCAGCTGGTAGGATGCTTGCCTAGCATGCAGCAAACCCGAGTGCCAGCTGAAGCACCACATATATACGGGGTGTGGTGGCTCACACATGTAATCCCAATACCAACGTGGTTGAGCCAAGGAAACTAAAAGCTCAAGACCATCCTTGGGGTAAATAGTTGAGTCTGAGGCCAGCCTAGTCTACATGAGAGAACTGTCTCAAAAATAAAAAGGAGTATTTCACCATGAAGTACAAAAAAAACTCCATAAAGTGAGTAAGTACACACTCATGCTCTCTTGACTTTCACAATAATTTGCTAAGTGCATTTTACAGAGGGAAGGAAAGATAAACAGCTGGGCTCTAGAAACCACTATCATCCGTTACAATTCAACTTTGTTCCTATGGGAGAGATTGCAGGTGTTTCAAGTCAACTAGAGGGGAAAAGGCCTACTAAACATCGAGGTGAGTCTGTGTCAATCAACCCAATGAAACTAGGTACCTGTTAGCTGTGTGACCCAGTCTTGGGAGGTACTGGCCACGTACCAGGGAGGATCAGATGAATGAATCCAAACAACAGCAGCTAGCACCTGCTGGGGGGAGGGGGGGAGGGGGCCTGGCAATCTTAGACGGAAGGGTTACTCCATAACCGAAAGAGAAGCAGAAGCAGCCCTAAAAGGCTAGGATGTGGGAGGCAGGGAGGGACAGTGGCTTGAGGAGGGTGCACATGAACCACAGCATCTAGGTGGGGAAAGGTGTCAGACCTTAAAGGGACAGAGAACACACTGTCGAGAACCACTGAGAAGTGAGAGGCTGGTATGGAAAAGAACACTGAGTAAGTGTCTTAGTCAGGGTTTTTATTTTTGTACAAACATCATGACCAAGAAGCAAGTTGGGGAGGAAAGGGTTTATTTAGCTTATTTTTACATGGCTATTGATCACCAGAGGAAGTCAGGACTGGAACTCAAGCAGGTCAGGAAGCAGGAGCTGACGCAGAGGCCATGGAGAGATGTTCCTTGTTGGCTTGCTTGCTTTTCCTGGCTTGCTCAGCCCGCTCTCTTATAGAACTCAAGACTTTTAGCCCAGAGATGGCACCACCCTTTTGATCACTAATTGAGAAAATGCCCCACAGCTGGATCTCATGGAGGCATTTCCCCAACTGAAGTTCACTTCTCTGTGATAACTCCAGCCTGTGTCAAGTTGACACACAAAACTAGCCAGTACAATTGACCCCTTGTCAACTTGACACACAAACACATCACTATTAAGCCTTAACCCTTATGTTTTTATTTATCTCCAAGATTTAAAGTCTCACAGTCTTTATATATTAAAAGTTTAATTAATTTAAAATATCTAATATCTATTAAAATTTAAAGTCTCTTAACTGTGGGCTCTATTAAAATGTATTTTTTTTTCAAGAGGGAAAAATATTAGGGCATAGTCACAATCAAAAGCAAAACCAGTGTCTGGGATCTAACTCACGATCTTTTGGGCTCCTCTAAGGGCTTTGGTCACTTTTTCAACTCTGTCCTTTGTAACACACATCTTGTCTTTTGGGCTCCAGATGCCTGTACTCCACTGCTGCTGCTGTCCTTGGTGGTCATTCGTGGTACTGGCATCACTAAAACACGGTCTTTTATTGCAACTAGGCTTCACCAATAGCCTCTCATAGGCTCTCTTCATGGTGCCAAGCCTCAACTCCTTTGCATGATCTATTCAGTTTTGGGCCATCAATTGCAACTGAGGCTGCACCTTTACCAATGGCCTTCCATGGCCCCTCACTGTGCCAAGCCTCAGCTGCTCTTTATGACCCCTTCATGCCTTTAAAACCAGTACCACCTGGGTGACTCTTACACATTACCAAGTCCTGCTGCAGCACAAGGTACAACCTTGGCTATTTCTGGAACAGAGCCTCTTAGTGCTCTCAGAAAACACTTCCCAGAAGATGTCACCTCAGTGATGCTGGTCTCTTCTTAATCACCGCTAATTTCTTAGCTCCAGCTAACCAGCATCAATAGTCCCAGTAATGTAAAGTTTTCACTTTAGTAGTTCTGGTATCTTGTTAATCACAGCTGATACTTCAGCCCCAGCTAACCAGAACCACAGAATCTTTATAATCAAAACAACATGGCCCTGATAAGAGTCTTTAATCTTCCCTCTGAAATTTTACAAGCCAGGCCTCCATCTCTGCACTGTTCTCAACATGATCTTTTAAGCTCCCACAGACATTCCACAAAGTTCTTAACAGTGGCTCTTCTAGCTCAAAGTTTCAAAGTCCTTCCACAGTCCTCCCCAAAACATGGTCAGGTTGTCACAGGAATACCCCACTTCTGGTACCAATTTGTCTTAGTCAGGGTTTTTATTCCTGCACAAACATCATGACCAAGAAGCAAGTTGGGGAGGAAAGGGTTTATTCAGCTTACTTCCACATGGCTATTGATCACCAGAGGAAGTCAGGACTGGAACTCAAGCAGGTCAGGAAGCAGGAGCTGACGCAGAGGCCATGGAGAGATGTTCCTTGCTGGCTTGCTTGCTTCTCCTGGCTTGCTCAGCCCGCTCTCTTATAGAACTCAAGACTTCCAGCCCAGAGATGGCACCACCCCTTTGATCACTAATTGAGAAAATGCCCCACAGCTGGATCTCATGGAGGCATTTCCCCAACTGAAGTTCACTTCTCTATGATAACTCCAGCCTGTGTCAAGTTGACACACAAAACTAGCCAGTACAGTAAGGTTCCTTGTATCCTGTGTTAACGAAAGGTCACAGGCAGGAAAGGGATATTGAAAAACGCCATTTGGAGGACACCAGTTTGGCAAGACGGATTCAAGTAGGGAATCCCAGGGCTCAGCTCGTGGAGGCTGCTGTAGTAATCAAGGTTCAACAGTGGTTACGAGATGAGGACAAGCCCCGGGTGAAAATGGACAGGCACACATAGCAGAGTCAGGCCTGAGACAGTTGTCCTGCCTTCAAGGCTGGCCCTCAGCTGGCGTCTCTGACCTTGAATTTCTAGAAGGTTCCCAACATTCCCTCACTCAGAAGAGTGGCTTTATCCTATTTAGTGTTTGTACAAAATATATGGTTTATGCCCGACACTTGTTTTTATTTTCAAGGCTCCAGAATTTTGGTACATGATATGGAGAGAGTGTGCATATAACTAACCAGCCCTTGGCATGCTTGGCATACCATCTCTGCTGAACTCCTGATAAACAGAACTGAACACAAGGGTGACGGAATCCAACAGTGGAGGCAGCTAGCACATCTGTGTCGCTTGCTCTGGTGCCTTCCTGTCTCCCCTGCATACATTACACTTATGCTGGGTCCTGGGACTACAACATGCCCTGGCTGTGGGTATGGCTGTAAGAAGCAAGTCCTGATCTTGGGGCTCTCTGACACAGCAGGAGAGAGATCTACGAGGGACGTGAATATGACCGAAAGGGCTTGTACCTCACCAAATAAGGAAATAAAAACAAGGCATGACTCAAATCAGCTATAAGAGTTTACATGTGTAACTGACTCCCAAATGCTAGTGCCTTACTTAGGGCAAGAAAAAAAATGTCATTTTATGCATCCATACAGGAATGCATGCATGCGCGCGCGCACACACACAGACACACACACACACACACACACACTCACACACACACCAGGCAGGAATGTCTTTAAGCTTCTGATGACATAAAGGACATTAAATGGGAATGAGCTTCCAGCTGCTGGCCCTTGCGCCAGGCTCAGTTCTAAGTGTGTTCCCTCTACGTTATCAACCTGTCAGCTCTCCATAAGACCCGATGAGGTAGACACTACATATGCACTTTGCAGCTGAGGAGACCGTATGCAAAGGGGCTAAAGTAACTTGTCCAAGGTCACATGACTTGGATTCCAATTCTGGCAAGCTATCTCTGGAGCCTCCATTCTTAATTACACTATAAAAAGAAGATGACTACCAGTGAGGGTCTCCAACACCGCAGAGTCCCTGCACTTCCGGCCATCTCACTCTTCGGTGTATCAAATAACACAGACTTTCGGTCTTGAATGACAACCGCTCTGGATAAAGAAGAGCTTCCTCCTACAACAGATTCCCTTCTAAGCATTTTATCTAAAAACTGGGTTTAGAGTCAGTCCCCATAATTATTAGGAAATATGGAAAATTTCCTACCAGCCATCTTAATAGGCTTATAAGTGTTCAGAAACAGTTTGGAAACATAGCTCCATTGGTAGAGTACTTGCCAATCATGTGCAAAAGCCAGAACTCAGGAGGAGGGTCAGTAGTTCCTCAGCTATAGAAGGGGCAAGCCTGGGCTACCTGAGACTGTCTCAAAAAACAAGTTAAAGTGCTTAAGAGGCAACAAATACACCAAGAGAGCTGGTTAGCTGAAAAAGAAAAATGCTAGAAGATTATCTTAAAATTAGTTTTTGTTTTTTTTTCTGTTTTTTACCCAAGCCTTGTGACAGTAGCACCTGAAAACACAGATGGGTAATTGCTTGACTTAGGCCAAAGAAACCCAAGGTTCCTGCAAAACTCAATGCTGGCCTTGCAGGCTCCTGTGGCAGTAGTAAACAAAGAAGGCTCATCTCTTATCTTGTCAAAAGAAAGAAAGCACGTCTGTAGCCATCCCTTAGCTACAAAGCTTTATAGCAAGCGCATGCGTCTTTGGAAACGTCTAGCATTTCACCAGCTGATTGTCTTTACTTTTGTGCAGCCCTAGCAGAGTCCAAACACAGCCATGTGTCTGGGGAATCAGCCCCTCCTGCCTCAGACACATCGGCTCTGCCCTGCAGGCAATCTCCGCTTCTGTCACCCCACCCTACCCCCAGCCTTTTGCCCTGCAGACTGTAACCGCTATGACTCCAATTCTTACATTTACCACTGAACTCCCTTTGATGGTGGGCTTCCTTCTGTTTCCTCAATAGGAAGACAGTATTGTTTTAGTGCGACTTCTCTACCTTCCACTCTGCACTGGAGTTCTGTTTCCTGAGTCATGCTTTCCCTGCAATGGCATACTGCCCTGCCAAGGGTCCAAAGGCAACGAGGCTGAGTTACCACAACTTGAAACCACGAGCCAAAATAACCTTTTCTTCTTTCAAGTTGCCTACCTCAGGTATTCTGTCACAGTGACAGGCGGAGTTCTTGTTAGGATGTGGGTACCTGCAAAATAACTCTAGGGAAATATATTCAAAATGCTGGAAAAAAGGGGAGATGGCTCTGCAATTAAGAACACATACTGAGGACTGGAGTTCATCTCCCATGGATCCACCATCTTCTTCTGAACTCCAAGGGCACCTGCATTCACAGTGCACACACAACTTAAAAATAAGTCTATTATAAAGGGGAGGTGTAAGGAGCAATCGTACAACCCCTCTTTCTAGTGCTTAAAGCATGGGAAGCTTTTGTAGCATCCCTCAGAACTTGACAGTGATGCCAGCTCTCTCGGGGGCCCCCAAACTGAACTTTTAAAATCAGAACCTCGAGGAGTGGGCCCCAATAGCCACTGGTTCACAAGAGCTCCAAGTAACTCTGATAAAAGGCTCAACTCTGAGAACCACTTTCTAAAGAGCAGAAAGACTAGACACTGGGCCTGGGTACCACAGGCTGTTGAGCAGTCACCCCAGCATCGAAGGATGCTGAGCTGTGGGCCTGGCATGGGGCCCATATGCCAGCAGTATCTTTTGCCTTGCCGAAGTGACTGCACATAATTTCAAGCATTCCCCAGGGACCACTGCTCACCGCTGACCGTGGAACAGCTGGCAGAGACTTTGGAAAAGTGGGCCCCGACTTCAGGAAGCCCCTCGATTCTTTAGCTTTTCCTTTCAGGACATCCTTGTGCCCTGTGGCTCTTCTGTAGTAAATTAATGTTAGCCGGATCCTGCTATAAATATTCAAAGTCATTTTTCCTAAGCAGAGTTGTGGTAGTACACAACTACAGCCCCAGCACTTGAGAAGCTGAAGCAGAATGACCCTCAGTTCTGGCCTAGCCTGGGCTACATAGTGAGCCCTTGTTTCAAAAACAAAAAAATTAAAACAAAAAACAAAAAAACTATGGAGCCAGGTGGTGGAGGCACATGCCTTTAATCCCAGCACTTGGGAGGCAGAGGCAGGAGTTGGGGACCAGCCTGGTCTACAGAGTTCCAGGACAGCCAGAGCTATACAGAGAAACCCTGTCTCAAAAAAAAAAATATGGTGGCACATGGCCAGAGTCCTAGCATTAGAGGGTAGAGGCAGGGGAATTAGGAGTTTAAGATCTCCTGTAGCTGCACAGTATATTCAAGGCCAGACTAGGCTACAGGAAATCCTGAGTAAAAAGCAAACTGAAGAAAGAGCTGATGAGGAAGCTCAGCCTGCCTGCCCCGGCACACAGACAAATGCAGGCATCCTCACTCATAGACAGCTTATTTGCACACACAAAGGAAGGTATACAAAAGGTACTTCTGTAAGTATTAAAGCACAAGTTGCCAAGTTTCATTCAAAAGGTGCGAGCCCTTTACTTTAATCCTGAAAATTAGTAAGAAGGAAGTCACTGATGGAGGCAAACAGTGAGTCCGTCATTTTGCATTTGCTGCTGGCAGTTACCTGCTGACTGATACAGCCTCAGCTGGCTTCTTCTAATGCAGAGGTGTAGGACTGAAAGAACTTGGGCCTGAAGTGGCAGGACTGGGTTCAAACCTCAGCCCTACCACTTAAAAGCTCTGTGGTCTTGGTAACATCTTGTGTAATTTGGGCCTCTGGTTTCTGACCTGTCCGATGGCCACCAGAATATGGTATGTTTACTTTATGTTCCACACTGTTCTTGGCAAGACCTGAGCAGGCATCCTCAATTGTTGCTACCTTTTCAATAAAACAGATAAACACTCACAGCCTACAAATAAAGACTACATACAGTTTACCTATTCAGATCAAGTTTTAGCACCAAAAGAACCTTGAGAAAACGTCCACACCCAGGCACTTTGAAAATGTATTGAGTTTTGGAACTGCTGATGAGAGAAATGGACTGCACTGTTCTCATGGGAGTGGGGGGGAGAAATATGACCTTGGATGTAGTAATACACACATACCAATATTGCACTGGTAAAGAAGGGCTTTCTAAGGGTTAACTACTACCATTTCTTTTTTCTTTCTTTCTTTCTTTCTTTTTTTTTTTTTTCCTTTTTTTGGTTTTTCCGAGACAGGGTTTCTCCGTGTAGCCCTGGCTGTCCTAGAACTCACTCTGTACACCAGGCTGGCCTCAAACTCAGAAATCCGCCTACCCCTGCCTCCCAAGTGCTGGGATTAAAGGCGTGCGTCACCACTGCCCGGCAACTACTACCATTTCTAAAACATAAATTCTGATCATATCACTTGCTTGTGTTTTTAGAAGTTTGTCCTTCCCTGACTGCAAAACAAAATCCAGTTCCTAAGTAAGAGCCATACCAAAACTCTTTTCCAAAACCAGACACTGTCCTTTCTAGGCCTCAGCCCTTTACTGTCATGGCCTCGAGGACACCTTCTGCTTGCTCTGGTCACTTTAAAACATAAGAGTTCTTGACCACTTCACATTCCCTTCAGTCCTTTCCCTCTGCCTGGAAGCAGTGCATGCACCTTCCCTTCTATAAACCACCCCGTCACGCATGAGGGCCCGCGTCCCCTCTGGAGATGGCTCTTGAATCCAGCCCAGGCAGGTTCTTCTTTCTGTGTCTTCCCAGCATCTGGGGAGCTGAACACACAGGGCCATGTCCTTGGTAAACTGCTCAGGACTTGCAGAGAGCTACTTTAATGCCAGCTGCCTTTATAGTTAAGGTGGAGACGAATGAATGGGCACATCTGACAAGTCCTTGGCTGAATGAGGGAGGGCAGTGTTCTAAGTCCTCAGGCATATATACAGGCTTCCTTAGGTCAAGGGTCATAAGGAGCAATAAATCAGAAGTTATGTGAGCATAGGTGCTGTGGCTTTTGATCCCTCTTTTATCCCCAGGACCTCACACCCAATAAATACAGTGTTCCTGAATGAATGAATGAATGAATGAATGACAAGTATGATAAATAGGACAGTTTAGAAAAAAAGACCAACAAGTACAAAACTCATAGTCCATACACGAATTAAATCCCAAGAATTGTGATACCTACAAAAAAGGCTTAAAATACAGATCAGAAGCCTTCACTAGCAACTCTTTGGTGGTCCTGTCATCTGTCAGGATCCTGCAGGACAGTAGAGCAGGAGTAAAAAAATGGGCTGATCCAAGATTCCCCTGAACATCTGTGTCGAAAAGCAGCTTAGTAATCACTTTCCATAAAATCTTTATTAGCACTGCTCCTACCCAGTAAATCTCACATATTCGGTAATTTACCCAACGTGCATGAGTCACAAATAAAATATTTTACCAAATAAAGCTGGCTGACTCTAATAAGCTGTTGTATAAATTCCCGTTTGTATCACGCAAATATCATTATTCTGCCATTTGCCTTGTTTACATCCCCTTCTCTCTAGTCTCAAGTTCCCACTCTCCCCATGCCATTTCTGTTTCACATAGCCAGACAAGGACTCTAGCAGTTACACACCACCTCCAGGTCAGTTACAGATAAACTGGAGAAAAAAAAAAAAAAAATAAGCCCATTACCTGAGAAAAAGGCCCTCACTAAGCTCATTCAAAGGCCAAATACAAAAAGATCCTGCTCCTGAGATGGGGGCTTCAAATTTCCTTTTCCCACACAAGGCAGGCCCTTAATTTCATTCACTTCAAAAGGTATGAAGACAATAGGCTGGCCTCTGCCTCCAGCTTAGAAAGAAAAGGAGAAATGCTCACCAAAAAGCCCTTCCAATTTGGGCCTAGCACTGCTTAAGGAAATTGTTTTTGCTCAACTGCGTTTTAAACCTTCTAAGCTTTCAAACTTGCTACAATTTTAAAAACAAGGGCAATTTCTCCAGTCACTTTACAGGGCCTTGAAAAAATCAGAGGGCAGATGACAAGTCCTGGGGTTCCATTCCCATCTTCCTCAGTATCTCCTTGACTCAAACTAGTAACACCTTTGTGCCTTCGGTTCCCTTTAGGTAAAATTAAATCACTGGGCCAAATGAATCTTTTCCGAAGTGTGTGAAGTGACCCGGCAGAACGGAGGAACATTGATAACGGCTAGTTTTATCCTTGTGGTAAATGACATTCTGTTTCCTACTTGTGGAGATATATTACTTGTAAATAAAATTAGTTACTTGTAAATAAATTTTCCTTTTAAAATAAGTGCATCTGGTCTTTTAAAGGACGAATGAATCACTTTTATACAAAAATTGAAAACTGTTTGGTCAGTAAGAGTTCAGATAGTTTTAGCAGCTACGGTTTAAAAAATAAAAAAATTAATTCTGAGGCCAGGAGGAGAAGCACTGGATATAGGTGAATGTCTCCGGGGTTCCTTGTAAGGAATAAACAGCCGCACCAGGTCCCAAGGCAATCAGCTACTAGTGCTCTGGGACTTGGACCCAGGAGAACCCAGAAACTCTGGTGCACCAGGTGAACCCCAGCGAGGAAGACACTGGAGGCAAAGGTTGGAGCAGCACCATGGGACAGGTTACAGGCGGCAACGGGGCAAGAGTCTAGCTTGAGGCGCAGGACTGGAGTACAGAGTTGCAGCGGTGTGCATGGGGAACCCTGGACTGCAGGCCAGCGTTGGGAACAGGGGTTTGGTCAGGATGGGGAATGGAGGGACTAGGTCCCAGGTTAGAAGGGAGTGGCGAAGAGTCCGGAACTAAAGACTTTGGACTAGAGAGGTCCTGTGAGATCCAGAGTCCCAGGATAGGTGGGTGCTATAGACAGGGTCCTGAGCTGGGTGAGCCCCGTGGGTCTGGGTCCCAGGCTGGAGGTGAATTGTGGAACGGGGTCCCGAGACTGGAGAGGACCTGGTGTGTGTGGGGGGGGGGGGGGGGGGGGGGGGTCAGTGGTTTATGGCGCTGTAAGACGGGGTCCAGGGACGGAAGAGTCTGTGGGTCGGGGTCCCGTGATAGGAGACGCTGGAGAACCAGAATGGGCGCGGTGGGACGGTCCAGTCCGGGGCTGTTGGGGTTCCCAGGACTAAAGGCGCGCAGAGAGGGATAGGTCCCAGACTAGAGGAGTAAGACGGATCCGCCTGACGGCACTAGGATCTCGGTGGACTACGGGGACGTGGGAGAAAGGGTGGCCGCTCGATCCGGGGTGACAACAAGAAGGGAGGCAGAGCCGCGGACCCCACGATCCCCCACGCCTCGTGGTCGTCACCGCCTCATGCCCTGGCCCCCGCGTGCTCCCAGATCTTACCTGTCCTCGCTAGCGGTGATGACGCCGTCCTCCTTGGGGATGAGCAGCGCGGCGGTGACGGCGTCCTGGTGGCCCTCTATCTTGCTCAGCAGCACCGGGCGGCTGCTCTGCGGCCTGGAGTGGATCTCCGCCGCCATGTTCGAGCCGCGGCCTCCCCCGCGGGCGGCCCATCAGCTGACCGCCGGGCGGGGACGCGCCGGTTGCTTAGGGCAACCCTGCCGCGTGTGCGCCACGCCGCCGTAAGCTCGCGAGCACCGCCGCAGCTTCCCGTATTCCCTGGTGAAGCCGCACAGTTAGAATTCTGTGACCCACCACCACCCCCCCCCCCCCCCCCCCCCCCCCCGGAAGGAACCCCAAGAAAAACCAGCACCTTGGTGAAGGTTAAAAAGCCAAATCGTCCTCCCGGAAACGGATTGAGTTGAGCAGTAGCAGAACACAAGTGCCTGCCCCTCAAATCGTACCACACTGCATCCACCCTAAGAAGCCATTGTTTGCAAGACACACCCCAATTCCAGGCTTGTCAAAAGATGAAACAAAACAAACAAACAAACGAAAAACCCTTGCCGGGCAGAGGTGGCGCATGCCTTTAATCCCAGCACTTGAGAGGCAGAGGATTTCTGAGTTCGAGGCCAGCCTGGTCTACAGAGTGAGTTCCAGGACAGCCAGGGCTACACAGAGAAACCTTGTCTCGAAAAACAAAGCAAAACAAAACAAACAAACAAACAAATCCAAGCAGTCCTAACCCCTGGGAACTGGGACTGGTACCATCATCCGAGTGCTCATAGCCTGTGCATAATTCTACTCTATGACCATTAACATTGTGCAAACTACCATGATGGAACATGCTCCTGTCTGGGAGATTGTGACTATCTCCCCTCCTCCTCCCCCAACCCCAATCCCCACCCCCTCCAGGTTACACGTTTCTCCTCTAGTAAGATGCTAGAATATACAATTTTGTATTTACCTCCCCCACCACCACTTCCTGCCAACTTCCTATCCACAGGAAAGCTTTTTTGCCTTAAACCTTCTCCAAATCACCCAGCACCAACCTATATCCTACAGTTGCCCTGTTACCCAGATGCCAAATGGCTCCCTCTCCATGAGGCATCCTCTGCCAACACACAGCCAACCTCACCTGTTCAACTGCAGGTGGATTCCTGGTGGCTGGTGGCTGGGCGACACTGATAGTATGTTTTAAGGGCCATAAACGAGAGACCTTGTCAGAATTTCAGACAGTTCCCTTTTCAGCTCTTCATCCCACACACATTGTTACCACTGCAGTTACCCAAACTGCAGTACACACAAACCACGGGTTCATGACCCACAAACCACAAGCTAAAATAACCCCTTCCTTCAGTCTCCTTTAGTCTGGTAGTTTGTGTCACAGTGTTGAAAAACAGTAGCTAATCCAGTGGTAAAATTCTAGTACAAGGTCCTGAGTGTTGGGTAGCAGTTTTCTCTGAGGTTAAAAGTGTCCATCTGATAGACAGAAGGTGCTCACAGGGAGATAGAACAGGGTGTTCTAAAAGAAGGTGAAACATTGCTGCCTTGGGGATAGCTCCTTGAGCTCAAGAGGTGTACAATTCAAAAGAGCTTGAGGAAGTTCCTGAAACTGACCACATTATCTAGGCCCCTCCCTGAGCCTGTAGAAGCAGTAAAAATGGCTGAGAGGCTGTCAGATAAACCAGGCTTCCAGCTGTGTGGGAGGAGCCCAGACCAACCTAGCTGCCAAGAAGAAACAAGGATCAGGACAGGTGGTACCCAGAAGAAGCAGAGACTGGCTGTGTGTCCTGGAAGAGCGCATGGCAACTAAACTGCATAAGGAAGACACTCTCCAACCTGTGGAGCTGTCTGCAGGCTGGGCAGTGAGCTCCCGGTTTCCAGCTTGCCTGAGCTCTCACCGGTAAGGTACTCAAGGGAACTTTGGGGTGATACAAGCGTCTTCTGGGTCACTTCTGCTCCTGAAAATAACCCCTTACCTATATGCTTTTGTAAGTAATCCTGATAAAACTCACTGGTTCACCAAACTCTAGTTTTGAGTATTGTTGGTTCCCGATCTGGGGCATTTAGATATGTGTTCATGTGTCATAGAACACAGAGCTACAGATTAACAGATACTTAGCTACAGTATTAACAGAGTCAGAGACGGAACAGAGAAAGGAATGACATAAGGAAATGAATAATAAGTGAAATAAATTAGATCATACCCTACATGAGATAATTTCTGGTGCAGGGAAGAAAACAAAGCAACGAGGGGTAGTGCAGACTGTAAGAGAGTTAGAATTCGAGCAACTGATATGGAGAATGCATAGATGGCCAACGAGAGCCACCTTCAGTGAGGAAGTATGACCACAGTCTCTAGCCTTCGGGTGCTTCCAGTTCTGTTTCAGCTGCCGAGAGGCCCCAGGTGCCAGCCATGTCTTCTGCAGGGCACTTTGCGTTTTACAACTAATCAAGATAAGAACATAAAGATCCGACTGACCATCAGGACACATTGCTAGGCAACACTGACTCCAGAGCTCTCTCTTGGCCTGAGTGGGGCTTGATGAGCCCTCTAGTACTAACAACTGTTCCTGCCTAATCTTGCTAGCACCCTTCCCTACACAGGTTCTATCATCCTGGGTGGCAATTTCTAGCTCAGTTTCTGTTTGGAGAGAATACAATCTGAGACAGGGGATCAGGCCTCCTTGCAAAGACATTTAAGCCAATAAGAAGGAATGAAAGGTCAAGAACCTTGAAACTCAGGCAGGGCAGTGGTGGCGCACGCCTTAAATCCCAGCACTTGGGAGGCAGAGGCAGGCAGATTTCTGAGTTTGAGGCCAACCTGGTGTACAGGGTGAGTTCCAGGACAGCCAGGGCTACACAGAGAAACCCTGTCTCGAAAAAACAAACAAACAAACAAACAAAGATCCTTGAAACTCTTGGAAATACAAATTTTCAATTCCCCCAGAAACATACTGTGCTCATCGGAGGGAGCCACTGACAATGGCTCTTTAGTCAGTGATGACTCTGACTTAGGGAGGATAAGTATGGACCTGAATCAGTTCCTAGGACACCGAGCTGGGGGAGAGAACAAGGCCTCTTGCATGCTGGTCATTTCTGCAGAATAAACGCTCTTTGCCTGTGCATACTATTTGAGTCTGGTGTCTTCCTTCATAGATTCTTGGACCCTAACAGGAAACCCCATGGAATGTGGGCAGAATGCTCTCCTAGACAAGGAAATAGCACATGCTATGGCCTGGGGTGAGCAGAGTTCTGTGGTAACAGGACAGCAACCTGTTATGCTGGGGGAAGGCGGGGTGTGAGGGAGAAAGATAAGACAGAATAAGATAATGCTCTGTCAGGAGACCTTATAAAGATTTTGGTTTTGCCGGGCAGTGGTGGCGCATATCTTTAATCCCAGCACTTGGGAGACAGAGTCAGGCGGATTTCTGAGTTCGAGGCCAGCCTGGTCTACAGAGTGAGTTCCAGGACAGCCAGGGCTACACAGAGAAACCCTGTCTCGAAAAACAAAACAAAACAAAACAACAAAAAAAAAAAGATTTTGGTTTTGATATAATCTTGCTATACAGCCAAGATGGTTTTGAACTCACAGTCCTCCTGCCTCAGATTCCCTAGTGCTGGAATTATAGGTGTGTACCATCATGTATAGCTACTTCTAATATGAGTGACTGATTGATGATTGGTTTTATGTTGTACTGAGGGACAACACGTGTACATGTGGGAACCAGGGCTTTATACATGTCAGTCATCCACACTACCACTCAGACTTACCCTCTGTTTCTTTCATTTTACTTTCTTTTTTTAAATATTTATTTGTTTTATGTATGTGAGTACACTGTAGCTGTATAAGTGGTTGTGAGCCTTCATGTGGTTGTTGGGAATTGAATTTTTAGGACTTCTGCTTGCTCTGGTTGGCCCCGCTTGCTCCGGTCAACTCCGCTCCCTGAGTCCCTGCTTGCTCCAGCCTAAAGATTTATTTACTACTATAAATAAGTATGTACACTGTAGCTATCTCAATTCACACCAGAAGAGGGCATCAGACCTCATTACTGGTGATTAATAGCCACCATGTGGTTGCTGAAATTTGAACTCAGGACCTTCAGAAGAACAGTCATTGCTCTTACCCACTGAGCCATCTCATCAGCCCTCATTTTACTTTCTATTTGGAGACTGGTGCTCCATACATTCCCCAGGTTGTCCTGGAACCAACTGCGTCGTGCAAGAAAGCCTTCAAGTTATTGATCCTCCTGACTCAACAGCTGGGATTCTAGGCTTCTACTACCAAGCCTGGCTTCTTCAAAAATTTAAACGAACGAAGAGTGAGTAGCAAGTTTGTCCCCCAGGAAGTTAATGAAATAGGTTAACTGAGAGATGATGGTAGCCTCTAAGGATTCCAAAGATGAACAGACATCAGATTACAGATGTCTTTATATTTATTTATTTATTTATTTATTTATTTATTTATTTTCCAAGACAGGGTTTCTCTGTATAGCCTTGGCTGTCCTGGAACTCACTCTGTAGACCAGGCTGAGCTTGAACTCAGAAATCCACCTGTCTCTGCCTCCCAAGTGCTAGGATTAAAGGCATACGCCACCACCGTCCGGTGACAGATGTCTTTAGAAGGTGAAGCCAGTGAGATCTCTTAGACACTGTGATGGCTAGCATGTTGTCAACCTGATGCAAGCCAGAGTCATCTGAGAAGAGGGAATGGCAAGTGAGGAGTTGCCTCTATCAGACTGGTCTGTAGACAACTCTGGTTTTGTTTTCTGTGTGTGTTTGTATGTGTACATAATGATTGATGGGTGAGGGCCCAGCCTACTGTGGATGGTGCCACCCTTTGGCCACGGTCCTGTGTGGTACAATAAGTGTAGCTGAGCGAGCCAAGTGGGCTAATCCAGTAAGCAGGATTTCTCTATGGCCTCTGCTTCAGTTTGTGCTTCTGGGTTCTTTCCTTCAGCCCCTGCTTTGATGATTTCTCTCACTGATAAGACTGTGAAGTGGAAGTGAAAGATAAATTCTTTCTTCTGCAAGTTGTTCTGGACATGCTGTTTATCACAACAACAGAGAGCAAACTAGGACAGACATGGACCATGAAAGAAAGATAAAAACAAGGGCCACATAACTAGAAGACTGGCTAACATTACCACTTTCCAAGATGAGAAGATGAGGAAGAAACTGGTGTGCGCTTCAGTTTTCAGCAGGAAAATGTCTGAGGATGTCTACTGGGTCTCCAGAAGGAGGTGAGACGTGGATGGATACAGGCTGTTCACATCGTAGGAAGAGCCATACGATTTCCTGCCCCACAGGTACCATCTCAGAAAGTCAAGGCATACAGATGGAGTGTGTCTTGCAGACACCAGCAGGGCCAGAGGTGCTCAGTGGTTGGCAGCAAACAAAAGGACTCAAGTTTATTCCTGATCTGAGGGCAATGTGATGGTTCAAAATAAGAAAGGCAGTTAGTCTCTCTAAGGAGGTGTTTAATGTACAGATGTAGTTTAGGTGGTAGAGTTCTTGAGGAGTGTGTATGAGGCCCAGGACCTCACAAAATGGCTATGGTGGCACACACACTTGCAATCCCAGTTGTAGAGGGTTAGAAGTTCAAAATCATCCTTAGCTACCTAGTGAGTCTGAACCCTGCTGGGACTACATGAGACCAGAGTTTACTTGGGCCTGGAGACGATTGGAGGACCCAAAGCCAGTTAACCCTTGATTTGTAAACATGAAACTTAACTTGACCCATTTCTCATAGCATATGACTCAGGTCTGTAGCACAGGAAAACAAAACTTAAGCTCAGCCAATCAGAAGCAGCCAACAAGATCATAATTAAACAACTAGAATCTTCCCAACAGCACAGATCAAACGAGGCCACTTAAGAGCTATGACTTCCGGGCGGTGGTGGCGCACGCCTTTAATTCCAGGACTTGGGAGGCAGAGGCAGGTGGATTTCTGAGTTTAAGGCCAGCCTTGTCTACAGAGTGAGTTCCAGGACAGCCAGGGTTATACAGAAAAACCCTGTCTCAAAAACAAAACAAAACAAAGCAAACAAACAAACAAAAAAAAAAGAGCTATGACTTATTTTTTGATTCTTTGACATTTGGGATTCTTTGGTTGGACTCAAAGCGTGTTGGGTTCAAAGCTTTCTGATTTATTATTTTTTATTTGCTCAGATAATACTCTTTATGTGCACTTAAAGCATTTTAACTACACCTTGAAAGCAATTTATGTCAATAAATTAAGCTTTAATTTTTGCTCCCCTTTATACCATATTTCATAAAATCAGTGTTCAAATGCACACAAAACTTGAAGTATTTATCTTGTTCCCATAGATATGAGACTATAATGAAGTCCAGAAAAAATTGTATTTTAAATATGTGTGAGTCAGTGGTTCTCAACCTGTGGGTAGCAACCCCTCTGAGGGACAAACAACCCTTTTTCAGGGGTCACATAATCAGATCTCCTACATATGAGACATTCACGTTACAATTCATAACAGTAACAAAATTACAGTTATGAAGTAGCAATGAAATAATTTTTTGGTTGGTGTTCGCCACAACTTAATGAAGGCTGAGAACCATTGGTGTAACTGAAGAAGACAGATGTAGACGTCATCACTTAGAGGTGATCAAGAGAAAGGGGTCCTAGAAAGAGGATAGAGGAGAGTTCCCAGTGAATTAGGAGAAAACTAGGCAAAGTGTGTGTTGGTTTGGAGCCCATGAAAGAAGATATTTAGTTTAAAGAGGAGGGAATGATCGGCTGTGTTAAATGATGTAGATTAGTCAAGTAAGTTGGCTGGAAGCCTCTGGAAATGTAGAGGCAAGACCTGAAGAAAATGGGTTCAAGTGGTGGCTGTAGACAATAATTAACAGTCTCTAGAAACTGATGGATTCAAGATACACAAGGGAAATTGATTTCTGGATTGCCCTGTTGAGTTAGCATAGCCTGTTAATAATGTTCTACCATTGATGGCCAGCCATGAGCTCTCGGCTGTCAATTTATTCCAGAGACAAAACGAGCCCAATCTTTAGAATCAGATCTGCTATTAAGTGGCAGAGACGTATTTGGCAAGCTAGATAGCCTTGTGAGGAATTGCATTTCTACAGTGAAAACAGTATTAACTTGTACTGCTGATGTAGGAAGCAGAGATTACGTAACAGGAGCTGTGATGGTTAACCCAGGTTCCTGACCTTGGACTTCACCATGAATTACCCATTTTATCATCACTTTTTCTAAGCTTAAATCTTTGCGTCTGGGCTGGAGAGATGGCTCAGCGGGTAAGAGCACCGACTGTCTTCCAGAGGTCTTGAGTTCAAATCCCAGCAACCGCATGGTGGCTCACAACCACCCGTAATGAGATCTGACGCCCTTTTCTGGTGCATCTGAAGACAGCTACAGTGTACTCATTTATAATAATAAATAAATCTTTAGGCCGGGGCAAGTAGGGACTGAGCAAGCGGGGCAGACCAGAGAGAGCAGGGTTGAATGGAGCGAGCAGAGGTCCTAAAAGTCAATTCCCAACAACCAGATGAAGGCTCACAACTATCTGAACAGCTACAGTGTGTACTCCTATACATAAAATAAATAAATAAATCTTTAAATCTTTGCGTCTTACACTAGATTCCTTGAGGGAATGTCTTGATAGTTTTATTATAATGGTAGTGGTACATATGGGTGTAAGTATCAGTGACTGCTAGTTTTAAAAGGTTTCTATATTTAACATTTGGATGAATTAAAAGTGTGTTAGCTTAAGTAGGTCAGCATGCTCCTTTGGCCTTGGCTTTTCACCTTCACATCTTTGCTTCTTGAGGGTAATTCCCTGAGAGTCATTCTCCTGTTTGCTGTCCACCCTTTCTCTGCTCATTCTGTGCTGTAGAAGGCTTAGCTCTGCAAACAGTCTTCCTAGACTCTTGTGAATTTGCTGCCTGATATGTTTGTACAGTGGCAAGCAGCTGTAGAAGACTAGAAGATGGGAAGAAAGGGGAAATCAGAATATTTCACCTGCTTTCTCTGCTCAGGGAGCAGAGTCTTTCCCTCCCACTGGATAGAGCTCCCTCTTTTGCCCTAGCTCTTGGTAGGCAGTCTTAGCTAGAATTTTGGGCTTCCAGGTGTGCTGTGATGGTATCTCTCCCCTCTCTTTCCAACGCTGCTATAGTTAATTTCTAGTTTCCTCTTGATCGTCTACAGACATTTAGGTTCTTCTAATATTTTTTTGAACCCCAACCAAAATAAAAGGAAACTATTTCCTTTTATTAACTTCCTCCATAAAGCCATCTGATATGGCTCTTATTTATTACTGTGATGGTATAGGCATAGTAGCTCGCCCAGTACTATCAGCACTGGGAAGCTGAGGTAGAAGGAAAACATGAATTTTTGAGGCCAACTGGAGTTACAGAGTAAGACTCTGTCTCAAGAAACAACACACACACACACACACACACACACACACACACACACACGGTAGAGGAGAGGAGAGATAAATGAAAACAAGACAAAACAAAACCAATACTGTGATACTAATGAATTACCATATAGCATATGAGGACATATGTTAAAGCCACTTATCTATGACAGCATATGTTTTCTTTTTTTTTAGATTTATTTATTATTATACATAAGTACACTGAAGCTAACTTCAGACACACCAGAAGTGGGCGTCAGATCTCATTACGGGTGGTTGTGAGCCACCATGTGTTTGCTGGGATTTGAATTCATGACTTTTGGAAGAGCAGTCAGTACTCTTCTCGCTAAGCCATCTCGCCAGCCCGATATGTTTTCATTATAATGTATAAACAATACAATTCACAGAAAAGCTCCTTTGCATAAAGCTTTGGGGTTGTTTATAATTTTAGTGGCTATAATCTGGTTAGCTAAGAGGAGATGTTTAACATTATCAGCATCTCCCTGGGTTTGTTTTTTGTTTTTAAGATTTATTAATTTTATGTATGTCAGTACTCTGTCCTCAGACACACCAGAAGCAGGCACCCTATTACAGATGGTTGGGAGCCACCATGTGCTTGCTGGAAATTGAACTCAGGACCTCTGGAAGAGCAGTCAGAGCTCTTAACCACTGAGCCATCTCTCCAGCCCCCTGAATTTGTTATATACACCAATACATTTTTATCTGTTCGAAGTATGTTAAATGTGTGGCATAAACCGAAAAAGAATCACACTGTCATCTTGTCCCTGGGCTAACTCGTCTTAGCTTCTTAAAGACCTAAGATCATGGTCTGTCCCAGAGAGAAAAGGAGACTTGATTTCATCCACCCATTTTGTCTGTTCATAAACTGTTACCTGCCTAAAACTCAAACCACTTGAGCTTTACACAAAATGGAAAACAGCACAAATGGAGTCGGGAACTTTGAGACTATAGCCATATGGTCTGCCATCTCCATGTTTATCATCCCAGCCGCATGGTTTGGTTTATTGTTCGTCTTCCTGTTCCAACCATGGTCGTTCCTCTTACTCAAGCGCAAATCCTGCTCCATTTAAAGAAGTTTTAAGAAAGTAGAGACGTTGCACCTGACATCCCCTCTTTCTCTATTTTTAGAGTTTGTTTCTTGAATGTTTCTAGTATTAGGACATGGAATCTGCAAATATGGGCTTGAAAGGCAGGACTAATTTCACTAGACAGAGGGAAATTTCCTAATAATCCAAGGACTGCCATCTCAAACTGCACTCTCCCCTACCAAGAGAGCAAGAGAGTGCGGCAATATGTGGTGGGAGACAGTGCTCTGATACTTCCTTGTTTGCCTAAAGTCTGAACCTCCGATGAAATAAATAATTACCTTTGGCCCTTCACGAAATGCCTATCTCCAGGGAAAGGCTGAAATCTAATAACACACCTGTACAGGCTTATCTCGCAGGTCATTGTCTTCAAGGCACCACTCATTAGGCCAAGAGAGCCACTCGCTCTCCGTTGTCTTCATTTCCTCCTCAAGAGACTTTACTCTGTGCCATTATGTTTCTCTAAGCCCAGGGAATTCCCCTATATAATGCCTACATTTCCCTAAAGTTGTGTATATTCCTAGTGGGAGGGTACATACAGTCAGAATCCTGCTGGGTTAGTGGGAAGTTATGCTTTGTGCTGTGCTTCTATGAACATAATCAATTTGCCTGCCCTCTCAACCGTCGAATGTCCACTATTAGTTCACTCCAGGAAACCCTCCTTTCAGCCCTACCAAGTCTTCAGAGTTCTTGCCTTTGTGACATTGTACAAGCTACAGAATATTTGTTTATTTTCTCACCTCCTCCACATTTAGTGAATCTGTATTTGTCTTGGACCTACCTTTCAATATATTTCTAAAATATGGAATTGTGGAGAAACCATGCTAATTAAGGTTGAAATCTACCAGGACCGGATAGCTCCTCTGAGCTCAGCACAAAATGGAGGACTCCCTTTACCAGCATGGCTTCTGTCTTAGTTAGGGTTCTCTAAAGTCACAGAACTTATGGTAGTCTCTATGTAGTAAAGGGATTTATTGATGACTTACAGTTTGTAGTCCAACTCCCAGCAATCAACTCCCAACAACAGTCACGGCAGCAGCTGTGAATGGAAGTCCAAGGATCCAGCAATTGCTCAGTCCCACAAGGCAAGCAGGCGAAGCAGAGAGAGCCTTCCTTCTTCCAATGTCCTTATATAGGTCTCCAGCAAAAAGTGTGGCCCAGGTTAAAGGTGTGTGCCACCACACCTTTAACTCCGGATGACCTTGAACTCATAGAGCTTTCCATGTTAATCCTATGGGATTCGTAGCCACTATTCCTCAATGTCTCCATGCCAAGATTCAGGTCAGAAACTTGTATCTCTCAGCCTCCAGATTAGGGCCACAGGTGAGCCTTCTAATTCTGGATTGTAATTCATTTCAGACGTAGTCAAGTTGACAACCAGGAATAGCCACTACACCTTCCCTTGTTTGGAGGCTTCATCCCCCACACCCTCTACCTGGGCAAGACTTACAAGTTCAACTTCCTTCCCCTAAGCCCCATAAGAAACTGCCGAGCAGGGATCCCTGGAATGCCTCTTCACATTCCCAGTACTTTTGAGCTCTAGCCAATGAAACTTCAGCAGAAGAAGAACCCCCTCCCACTTTCCAAGGGTCATATATAGCCCCGGTTCACCCCCCAAAAATGTATGTGTACAAGCCCACCCCAAATACAGGTATGCACACCAACTAACTAACACAGTCTAAGAGAGCTGTTTTGTTGAAGACTATTGGAGAAGGCCTTTGTCTAAAAGAGCCTCGGAGAAGACACTAAGATCCTCGGAGAAGACCCACCGCCAGTCCTGTCCCCTGACCCCAGCACTCAGGCACTCACTCCCAGCTGGACAGCAATCCCGCTGTCCCCATCTGTTCCAGATTCTGCTTCATCCTTCCAGTCCAGTGTGCAGCCGCATCTGAACATCCTGAGTGGGAGGAGCTGAGGACGCAGAACAACAGCTGGACCCTGATATGTATACCGCAGCTGGTGTTCCACCTGGGGTAGAGCCAGCTGATACATACGCGTGGAGTATCTGTTATGTTGCCATTTCACCCAACTGGTGTGACCCCAAGTAACAAATTACTCTAAAACTCAGGTGACTTAAAACATAGCCTCCAAAAGCCTAGGATATAAGAGCACAAAGTCTGTACCAGCCTGGCACTACTCTTCTGAAAGAATTCCCTCAATACAACCATTTCATGGAGAAGGTCTCTGTAACTACTACCACATTAAAACCTTTGCAGTATAGTTATATATTAAGATGCTTACATCAGATTTATACTGACATGTATAGGGTTTTAAAGATTTATTTATATTGTCATTTTATGTGTATTGGGGACTACACTTGTGCCTGCAGAGGCCAGAAGAGGGCATCAGATCCCCTAAAAATGGAATTCCAGATCGTTGTGAGCCACTAGTGAGCTTTTACTAGTTTTCCACTTTGGCTATTATGTCTAGAGTTAACTTTTCTAAAACTAGATTATACAAACATAATTTAAGTAGAACTCCTTATCAAGACTTAGTTACTCTGTTTTGTTTTGTTTTGTTTTGTTTTTGTTTTGTTTTGTTTTGTTTTTTGTTTTTTTCGAGACAGGATTTCTCTGGGTAGCCCTGGCTGTCCTGGAACTCACTCTGTAGACCAGGCTGGTCTCGAACTCAGAAATCCGCCTACCTCTGCCTCCCAAGTGCTGGGATAGTTACTCTGTTTTTAAGCAGTTTAACTCTAGTCTTTTTATTTTATGGCGATTATATCTATGTGCAGTTTTCTTCATGAAGGAGTTTAAAGAACATTTTGGATCATTTGGATACAAGAGATTGACTGACTTTAAATGGTTGAGGTTGCTAGTTTGCAGGCAAGCCTACTACACACATCAGTATTGTTACTTTTTGTTATTTTGTTATTTGTTTTATCTTTTTGTGCACCGAGTACCAATTGCCCACATCATCACTGAAGGATTGAGTGAGCAAGGTCCCTAATATAACCACCGGAGTATATCTAGTGGTTAAAGCGAACCCTCATTACCTCATCCCTCTTCTTCCTCAGATGACTCTGCCCACTGTTCACCGATGTTGACCAACTGGGAACCAGAGTGCTGACACTGGTAAAGCTTTGATCAAATTGGGATGGCTCCAGATTTAAGAGCACTGGCTGCTCTTCCAGAGATCCTGAGATCCCAGCACCCGCATGATGACTCACAAGCATCTATAACTGTAGTTCCATGGCAACCGATGCCCTCTTCTGGTGTGCAAATGTGCATACAGACAAAACACCCAAAATGCATAAAGTACATAAATACATCTTTAAAAAGTTAGGAACAACAGTAGATTATTGTTCTTAATGAAGTTCTTGTTTTGTTTTTTGTTTCTGTTTTTTGAGACAGGGTTTCTCTATGTAGTGCTGGCTGTCCTGGAACTCACTCTGTAGACCAGGCTGGCCTCGAACTCAGAGATCCGCCTGCCTCTGCCTCCCAAGTGCTGGGATTAGAGGCGTGCACCACCACTGCCTGGCTCTTAATGAAGTTCTTAAGAGAAACATACAACAAAAAAATTATTATCCCTTCAAGTTTTTGGAACTGGATCATGGACCTAAGTATTTGTCTTCTTACTATGTTCATTGAAACATAATTTTAAAAATGCAAATTTTCTATGTTGAGATTTATAATATCCATCTAAAGTTTATGTGATAAAAGTTTGGTCAGTAGTCCATTGCACTGCTAAAAATCGTGCAACCTTCATTAGTTGAGGCCTAGTGGAAGATTGTCAGTCATTGGGGATGGGCCTTTAACGGAGATTCTGGGTCCTCAGCCCTTTTCTCTTCACAAACTCTCTCTTATGTCTTAGGCATGAAATGAACAAGCTTTGTACCATTATACATTCTGCCATGGTGAATTACTACCTTACCATGGGTTCAAAAGTAATTGTTGTGCCTGATCATGAACTGAAATCTCAAGAAAACAAAAACAAAACAAAACAAAAAAACTTACAACAGAACTTAGGATGAATCTCTCAATAATAGAGAAGAGGGATGTATTAGAATAGCTTATAGGCTTTGGTCCAGCTAATCCAACGATGGCTGCCTAGAAACAGAAGGTCCAAGAATCCAAAGGTGTTCAATCCACAAGGCTGGATGTCTCAGCCGGTCTTCAGTGTATGCTGAAATCCCAGAGAAGTGGGCTCTAATGCCTGTGAAAAGGTTGCCAGCAAGAGCAAGAGCAAGCAAAGAAAGCAAGCTTCCGTCCTCCATGCTCTTTCTATAGGCTGCCAGCAGAAGGTGTGGCCCAGATCCATGATGTATCTTCCTGCCTCAAAACTCTGGTTTAGAAGTGGAATTTCTCATTTCAAATAATTTAATTAAGAAAAAAAAATCCCTCACAGATGTGTCTGATCATTTGGGTATTAGTTAATTCCATATGTAGTAAGTTGACAACCAAGAATAGCCACCACATCAAATAAGCCTTTATTAGTCTTAAGTGATTACACCAGTAGAATGATAGCATGCTGAATGCGTACGTTAATTCTGAGCATCATGTGGGGCAATAGTGGGAGAAGTTGCTTGAGACACTCCAGGTTATTTTTATAGTTGTTTTTGCTGAGAGCCTCTGCACATAGAGACATCGCTTTAACTGAAGGGACTGTGGCCAGCCTGGCTCTGGCAGGCCTTGCCCTTCTCCTCCATTCCCTCTGCCTTGATAAAAACCATTAGACTACATTCTTAAAGCCAGCCACCAAAGTCTATTCCTTTACTTGGTCCCTTCCTCCTCCTAAGGCTGACTGCCAGAGTGCCGCTACCTAAGTACTGAAGTCCAGCAATCATAAGCCCCCTTTGGCTCATCTAATTAAAATACCCATTCAAAATGTATCACCCATCCTGAAACAGCCTTCGCTCTTCTTTTCTTTTCTTTTTTTAAAATTAAACTACAACATTTGCTACTGTTTTTCTGCCTGAGTCAGAAAGCAGCAACCTTAACTTTTCTTCCCCACTTAATAAAGGATTTCTCTGTGAAAACAGGTGTTTGGGTGTGGTTTGTTCCTAATCTGGGGTATGAAGGGGAACTCCCAATGTGTGTGGATCTCCTTCATTGACTTTATTAAGCTTGAGATTACTGTTAATCCCACAGATGTGAGGAGAAAGACCCTCAACTCAAATCATTATGGCCAAATTAATTAAAGAAAGCAATTAATTAAAGCAAACCTTTAAAATTTGTATGCATTGGCTGTCTCTCAATAAAGGTGGGGTTCAAGAGATCAGCATTAGATTTAGGGAAGATAAGGTTTTTTTTTTTTTTTTTTTTTTTTTTTTTTTTTTTTTTTTTTTTTTTGTAGTCCAGGAGTAGGGGGTTTCCAAATGGAGAATTTGGCAGGCAAATAGGCAGAGTTACAGAAGCAGAACATGAGCATATGAAGTTGGTTGTAATAACCTCCTGGAACAAAGATATGGTTGCAAGGTGGTCATAACAAAGCAGTGATAAGAACAGGTGGTCATAATAACCTTTTGAAACAATTTCCTGGAACAGGCAATACAGAACCATTTGTACTTCAGATTACTGGTGGGGCACAGCCCAATCCTTGAGAAACAAAGATTTAGTCATAAACAGGTACACAAAGTAGTTTGTCATTACTATAAGATGGCTTTCAAGTCCAGGATGCAGGCAGGCTGGCTCATCAGTTACATCAACCAGCTTCAGATTATTTCTACCAATAAATGAAACATTGCAGAAGTGAAAATTCCTTGTGATTTCTTTGAATCCACTTATCTGATGGTCCACGAATTTTCAATGCTTTCAATACCATTTTGATCTGTGTTAGAGAATTTGCTTCAACCGGTTATCTATTGGAAGGCCTTTTATAGGTTTAAATAAGCCATTCAGATTCTCCATCTTGAAGAAGCCCAAACTGGGCTGCATAGCCCTAGCACTGAAAACTCTAACTAGGAAGTAACATGCCTCGGTCGGAGCAGGAAGAGAGATGCTAGTCTTGTGTGGAAACCAATTACAACAACCAGAGAGAGAAAGGGTGATATCTACCGTGGAAATAAATTAAAAAAATAATTTAGTCACCAGAATAAACTGTTTATGAAAGCAAGCACAATTAAAGGCTCTGGAGTTTAAACTGGTGACTGCAGGGGAATTGTTTTCTTTGTGTAGAACCATAGAAAGGTGCCTCTCAAGGAAGAGAAGTTCAACGTAAAACTATGAGAAAAGAAGCAGAGACACTTCCATTTCTGACTTCAGGCCTTTCACTCATATTTTGTTAGGAAAGCTGCAAATGTTGATACAGATTTTTTTTTTTTTTTTAAGCACTCGTAATTTCACTGTTAATATTTTTATGCATCCCTCCTCGTCCCAAGTCTTTCCCCATGGTTAAAAAAAAAAGGTAGTTGTATTAAAGTACAAACTTTAATTTTGGTTAAGTTAAACACACTCCTGAACGAGCTTTTGTAAGTGAGACTTTTTGGAGAACGGTCGAGTGAAGCCTTAAACTTTGAAAACATTTGCTCAGTAGTGGCTGGGTTGATGGTCTGCAACTTTTAAGACTGGATGTAAACAAGACATGCTTTTCTTTTGAACATTTAAGTGTTTTCTTTAAAACGAAAACGAAACTAGTTTTCGTTCTGCTTTAAGGAGAAATAAACACAAGAGAGACTGACAGGGTCAGGCAACTGTTTCCCAGTGATTTCTGCACCCACTCTTACAGAATGGGCAGAAAGAAGCACTTGAGCATTAGCCACGCTCCCGCTTCCGTGTCCTCTAGTACTCAGGCCTCTCTCGGCTGCTGCACCAGTTTCCGGGGAACCGCGTTCCGGTTACACCGCTCCGACTATCTTCCTTCCGCCTCTCATTGCCTCGTTCTTGCCATGGCTTCCCCTGTATGCCGGTTGCTGCAGCAGGGCCCTCGCCGCCTCTTGGCTCCGGCCGTCCCAACGCTGACTCCTCCGGTTCGGGGAGTGTTGAAGGGATTCCGTGCCGCCTTCCGCTTCCAGAAAGAGCTGGAGCGATGGCGCCTGCTACGGTGCCCGCCGCCGCCCGTGCGACGGTACGGGTCTCGGGAGGGTCCAAAGACTAAGGTGGCGGTGAGGACACCGGCCTGCTGATGCCTGCCTGCAACTGCGGTGGGGACGTGCCCGCAAGCGGCCAGGGGCAGAGGAACTGGGTGACTGGGGCTGGGCTGTCCCCTGCAGAATCTCACTAGCCGAAAATCAACAAATAGGCTCTGCCAGAGGGTAACTGCTTAGGATTGGGATTAGCCCAATTTTGTCACTTCATATTCTTAGGCCATTTGAGAACCTTTAAGAGGAATAGGACCACCGATTCCACAGTATTGCGTACCAGGACAGAAAACTTTAGTTCTGTGTGGAACTGAATTTCGTGTCCACTGCCCAGACTAAGCGGGTAAAAGTTTAGGTTTTTGATTAATTAGTCTTGTTGCATGGGGTGGGAGGGCAAATATAAAAAACCCACACGTTTTTATAGAGTGCACCATGCACTTTCTGTATACTCTGACTTTGTGGACAAAAGTACACAACTTCATTCTTACAATTGCACTGGCATTTGACTTCCATTTGATTGTTAATACACCAAAGAACTGGGAACTGTCTCTGGTTAGCTAGTTATTCCTGAGATGAAATTTTGATTACTTCTTTAATACTGCCGTCCAGGAGAATATTGATTCCCGTTTACACTGATACCAGTGAGAATATACCTTCTATTGCAAAATTATTGTGGTTTAATTAGCAAAACTCAGAATCATGTCTTAATTTATATTCACTTGTCCAATAGACAGTGGGTATTTAAGGTTCATGAATTAAAATTGGGAAAAAACTGTAGAAAACAAATTTAGGTTTATGATTTTCAACTTAGTTCTTTCTCTGAACTTTAAAGGGTTTTATTCTGGCTTTATTTTTCTCTAGGAAAAGACGTTTAATTCTTGGGATTGTGTGTGTCTGTATGGTGTTCCTGCACACTCCAGGCCTTTGTATCTGCTAGTTAGGCACTCTACCACTGAATTACGATAGCCTCAATCCTCGCCTGTGGTTATGAATTTTTTTTTTTTTTTTTTTTGGCTTTTTCGAGACAGGGTTTCTCTGTGTAGCCCTGGCTGTCCTGGTCTGTAGACCAGGCTGGCCTCGAACTCAGAGATCTGCCTGCCTCTGCCTCCCAAGTGCTGGGGTTAGAGGCGTGCGCCACCACCGCCCATGGTTATGAAATTTTAACACACTCATAATACTGATACTAGCTTATGCAACTGGAAATTCAAGTGGACATTTCTGAGATTTAAATCCATAGGATAATAACTAAGTAGGATTACTTTCAGTTTGTGGCCTGAATCTATGTAGTTATAATTTGCTCATACTCAGGTGGAAAGCATAATGTCACTATTAGAGCGGAAAGAAGGAACTTAAAAGCTAGACAAGCAGCGTAATGTGATGTGAACAATCTCTTTGATATGGCAGTTAAGCCAAAGGGAAAAAATTCATCCACACCTTGTATGTAGACTGTAATAGAGGACTGCCAGTGTTCATCTGCATTACTTTTTGTATTTAAACTGTTAGAACCTGACAGTAAAAGAAACAAACTTTATTGTGTTCCTTTATGTCATAAAGTTAGAGCCCAATACCATGCTGTCCTCTCCATGTCTGTCTCTGCCTCCTCAGCTCAGAGAAGCCAAACTGGGATTACCATGCGGAGATACAAGCCTTCGGATCTCGCTTACAAGAAACCTTTTCATTGGACCTTCTCAAAACTGCATTTATCAATAGCTGCTACATCAAAAGTGAAGAGGCGAAACGTCAGAACCTTGGCATAGACAAAGAAGTCGCTCTTCTGAATCTTAAGGACAATCAGGAACTGTTTGAACAAGGGCTGTCTTTTTCACATCGGTGCCTCACACAGTTTCTTGAAGATGAGTTTCCAGACTTGCCCACCGAAGGCACTGAGAGTCTAGTTAACTTTCTTACTGGTGAGGCAGTTGTCTGTCACGTGGCCAGTAACTTGGCTGTGGAGCAGTTGACCCTCAGTGCGGAATTTCCTGTCCCCCTGCCCATCTTACGACAGACTTTCTTCGCAGTGATTGGAGCCCTGCTGCAGAGCAGTGGCCCTGAAAGGGCTGCGTTATTCATCAGGGTGAGTAATGGTTGATTGCACTTGTTCAGACATGCTCCATGTAGGGAGAGGGGGAAGTTTCTTTTTCATGCATTCCTTTGCTAGATCTTGATAGAACTGACTGTTCCTACCCATAAAACTTAGAAAGACCCAAACTTTTTTTATGGTAACTTTGTGGTTGTTATTTCAGTTTTCTTTTGCCAATACCCTGGAAAGCAGATAATAAATGCTGGGTTGTGAGTTCTATTTAAGTTATTTTCAGCTTTTTATGTTTTTTGTTTTGCTTTGGTTTATTTTTAAGGAGAAAATGTTTATTTTTAGCTCAGGGCTTAAAAAGATGTAGTCTGCCATGGAGGGAAGGTGTGTCCTTAGTAAGTAGACAGACACATGCTTCTACTTTGAATTTTCAATAATTTGATTCTTGAATTCTAAGGCAGGAGTCTGTCTTCTGAATAATTTTCATAGGTTATATTGCTTGCCATCATTTGCTTGAGGTTTGAAATTGAAATATTTAAAATTCTACTATGACTTATTAAAAGTACAAACAAACAACAACATATGGGGACATTCGGGGATGACTCTGGTAGAGTGTGTGCTAGCCTTGTATGTATGAGCTCATGGGGGAGAAGCTCAAACTGGAATTCCAAAGCCAGAAACTGAAAATATTCTGTAATCTCAACTTTTGCAAGCAACGCTTTAGTGCAAAAAGTTTCAAATTTTGAGCATTTCAGATTTTCGGACTGTACATATTTAATATGTATATCTGCCATTCATTTCCTATCAGTTCTTATGGTAAAAAGGGATTTTGAATTCTGGCCATAATGTCCTTTGTTCTAATTTAAATGTTATTTTATGCCCAGGACTTTTTAATTACACAGATGACGGGGAAAGAGCTCTTTGAGATGTGGACCGTCATAAATCCCATGGGACTACTTGTAAAGGAGTTGAAGAAGAGAAACATTTCAGCTCCTGAGTCTAGACTCACCAGGCAGTCTGGAAGCACAACTGCTTTGCCTTTATATTTTGTTGGCTTATACTGGTTAGTAAAAATTCATTCTTTTTTAACTTTGATTGGAGGCCTTAAAGATAGACTTCTGGGTTTTTGTTTGTTTGTTTGTTTTAGTTTTTCAAGACAAGGTTTCTCTGTGTTGTCCTGGCTGTCCTAGAACTCACTCTGTAGACCAGGCTGGCCACAAACTCACAGAGATCTGCCTGCCTCTGCCTCCCAAGTGCTGGGATTAAAGGCATGCACCACCACCGCCCAGCCAGACTTCCAGTTTTTAAGTGGTACTTCTAACAGCATTAAAATTGTATCTCTGAGCTGGGCATGTCTTTAATCTGAGGCTAGCATTCAGGAGCTAGAGGCAAGCAGATCTCTGTGAATTTGAGGCCACCCAGAACTGCACAGTGAGAGCCTGGTGGGGTGGGGTGGGGTGGATAGGGTCTTTATCTGGTTTTTGTTATTGGTAGAGGTGGTGAGCTTTTTGCTTTTCCCCTTCCGCTATTAATAGAAGACAAGTTACCTATGCTTTACTTAAAATAGTAACTTGAAGATTTTATGTGTGTGAGTCTTGGCCTGCATGTATGTTGTTTGCACCACATACATGTGGAGGCCAGAAGTTGTCAGTTCTGAAACTAGAGTTACAGATGTTGTTAGCTGCTGAGTTCGTCCTGGGAACCAAACCTGGGTTCTCTGCAAGAGCAGCCAGTGTTCTTAGGCACAGAGCCTTCCCTCTAGCTCCTGCCAAGTCACTTTTAGATAGCTGTTTGCTATAGATTTCATGGCATATAAACTCACCTTACATTTCTACCTAAAAAAAATAAAAGTTTTATTTCTGTCTTGATCTGTTCTTGGCAGCAGCTTCAAGGGAGACGCAGATTGGAAGAAAGGAGCTTTGCTGTCTATTCAAGTGTCAGTACATTTAGAACCTTTTAGTTTTGTTAGAGATAAACCTGTCTGAAATGGATTTCAGGTTTTAAGATTAAAGTGAGATTTTCTAATGTAAGGGACTTGTCAGATAGACCTAGCTGTTTCAAACTCAGAGATCTGCCTGCCTCCGCCTCCCAAACGCTGGCGTCAAAGGAGTCTGCCAGCACCCAGCTCTAATCCTTGTGAACTCCTGATCCTTGGGCCACCTTGTGCTTTGCCTTGGAGGAACTGGGCCTCATAGGTTGTTGTATTTATATGGAATGAGGTGGAAGATATAACTGCTTCATATGTTCTGTCTTTCTGGCATTCAGATCCCTGTCTGTTTTCTTCCTAGTGACAAAAAGCTGATTGCAGAGGGACCTGGGGAAACTGTACTCGTCGCAGAGGAAGAAGCTGCACGAGTGGCACTCAGGAAGCTCTATGGATTCACGGAGAACAGGCGGCCTTGGGACTACTCCAAGCCCAAAGAGAGCCCAAGAGCAGAGAAAACCAGTGTTGCCAGCTAGGCAGCAGGTGGAAGTGGGGTCGTCACCACTGAGCAAAGCAGTGAGACAGGGCCAGAGGCGAACAGCTCAGAGTACGGGAGCAGTGGCTCATTGCTCTTACTGTGCCCCTACAATTAAACAATTATCAGGTGACAGGTATTTGTTTTGTTTTGTTTTGTTTTTCCTGTTTCTCTTACATACTGGTTAATTACTGTGTATAATTTGTACAGCTAGATGTATTTTATTCCCTCCAGCTTTGAAGTATAGTCATATATATCTCATATGTGAAGTTTGTTGGAATAAAAAGCTATTCTTTGAGATATCTTTCCTTTTCTTATTGATGCAAGAAAGGCTGAAAAGGCAGCTGTGTCTGTGAGTGTGACAGGTTCGAGAGCAAAGGTGCAGGATGAGGGCAAGGCCAGGTCTAGCTAAAGGAACTGGACAGCTAAGCGGGTGCAGATGGCAGGTCAGCCTACATTGTGATCAGGTACTGAGCTGAGCCCCAGGGGACAGTTGGGAGTCCTTGATGCCTACATTTGGTAGTCAGATGCCAGGTCTGACTGTAGCAGAAAGTGTCCCCGTCTTCCTAGTGTCCCAGTGAGTTCTTCTAGGCTTGAGCTGACTTGGGCCACTTTAAGTCCCAGAAGAGTAACAGGATGAGATCAGGGTTTTTGTTCACCCACTCCCCTTCTTGCTTAGGCACCATGGGCTGGCTGCCTCTATAAAAGGCTGTAAATCCTGCTGGCTGGCCGTTTGTCTAGTGTGTATCAGTAGTCCAGGGTGATGTCTATACTGGCTGTTTCCAGGTTCTTAGTGTTTTGTTCAGTATTGAAGTAAAAGCTAACCCTGATTGCAAAGTTGCAAGTAAGTTTTACTTAAAACAGTAGAAAAAAATCAAAATAGCCTACAGGGAGCAGCAGGCCAGATGAGGGAAGACACTCAGTAGTCATGATTATTATTTGGGGTTTTCCATCACGGGGTCAAGAGAAGGAGGAGCTGAGTTCCTAAGAGGTGTGCTTGGGTGCATTGTACAAAGAGAGGTGTGGGGAGTAGTACATCTAGGTAAAGGAGCTAGACTAGACTACCAAGTGCATTATGAGGAGAGGGATCTGTTCATCACCTACCCAAGTAGAGTCCCAGGTTGGCTCTCCTGCCTCCAGTGTGTCCAGGAGGTTCTTGGGTCTTGTATCCCTGCTACAATTTTAAAATGTCAATATGCTCCTAGTGTCTTAATTCACTCCCAATAAGTTATACAATGGTGACTTCTCTGTTTGCAGGAATAAGCTGTCTCATTCTGTGTGCGTGGTGGTGCCAGACAGATGTGTCATTCATGTTCACACAGCTGTGCAATCATAACTCATCCTCAAAATGCAGTGAAATATGCTTGTACAATATCGCCTGAGAACGCGGAGAGGGGTCTCTGTAGTTAAGTGCGCTTATTATTGTACAGGACGCCTTTTGATTCCCAGCATTCATGAAGTGGCTCACAACCTTCTGTAATAACAATTCCAGGGTGTCTGACACCCCTTCTGACCTCCTTGAGTACCTCACGCATGTGCCCATATGTACATGTTCAAATACATTAAAACAATGAATACATCTTTTAAAATAATGGACTAGGTACAATCTTTGAAACCTTTACCCATTATGGGCTACTTTACAGAAGGGTACAGGACCCCTGCTTCCCCAGCTTCCAGGCCAACCTGTATCTCCCAACAATGCAAATTTTGTGTGGGAAAATCTGATAGGTAAAGAGCAGGGAAGGAAATATCCTAGTGAGTTTTCAAGTGCTTTACGAAGGGGAGGAAGTTTCGGTATACAGATAGGGCCCGCAGAGGGGAACCCATTTCTACCTGATAAAGCCCAGCTGTTCTAATAGTTTTAAAACCTTTTCTTGCTTTTTCATCTGTCCTGTTATTTGATTTCTGGTTAAAAAAATAAAAATAGGATCTGAGTCATATCTCTGGCATTATTGGGTGGAGACATGACCCTGCACTGCCCTAAATGTCCCATGGTTCTTATTTAGCAGAGAACTCTCAAAGAACAGAGACAACATTCCCTCCCTCCCCCGATACACAGCAAGAGGTAATTCAAAAGGATCAGTTGATCATATAAACTGGAAAACACGTCTCAGGAAAACTGTTCCAGACACTAGAAGATACAGTATATAGCCACTTAAGCACTATAGTGTCATATAGTGTCATCATCATGGTCTCATTAGCCAGTCAACTGTGAGAGTGTTTTCTTCCTCAGTAGCCACTCATATTATTTTATAATAATCCCTGTCTGTCTTCTATGTGAAGCCCTGCATTTCTTCTAAATTCATTTGACAGAGAGCCCAAGGATAGGGGATGATCACAGGCCAGAGCAAGATTGCAGTACCATTCTGCCCCCCAATTCGTAAAACCTTGATTTTGTTTTGTATTGTTTCTGGTCTCTATAGGTCTGCCCCACTTTGAAAACAGGAGCATGAGTCCCCTAGGCCTGTGACAAAAGAGTCGACCCAGCATTCATTCTGAAGCTAGAAAGAAACGCCTTTGAAATGAGAAACAATATCATTTAAAGCTGCTGTCTGAGCAAGGAAGGCCTCAAACTGGGGTGGAGAAGGCGGCTAGCTGCCTCAGTAGCCCCACCTTCTGCTCAGTCACATCTAAACTCAGCAGAAAAATTAAATCCTCTTGCTGAGACCGGCCAGGAAGGTAGAACCTCTGTCTTGCATTTTTCTTTAATTTTAGGATTTTTTTTCAGGTTTTTTTTAAAGATTTATTTATTTATTATATGTAAGTACACGGTAGCTGTTTTCAGACACCCCAGAAGAGGGCATCAGATCCCATTACGGATGGTTGTGAACCACCATGTGGTTGCTGGGATTTGAACTCAAGAAGAGCAGTCAGTGCTCTTAACCGCTGAGCCATCTCTCCAGCCCTTTTTTTTTTTTTTTTTTTTTCTTTCAGTTTTAACTTAAGTTTCAGTTAACCACAAGGATAACAGACCAAACTTAGCAGTGCAGATGTTTGACATCTCTATGAGTAAGCTTCACATAAATATCTCCGTAACACCATGGAGTCAGTTATACAAGACAACAAGCATATTGAACACCCACCCAGCATGTGCAAAATGCCAGACTCTACCTAGAATCTGTTGCAGGTTTCTTTAAGTATTCTTAGTCTTTGGTGTTTTCACTGGCAAACTCAGTAAACCTTTTCTAACTTCTTGCTTAAGACAGCATGCAAGCCTACAAGGTTGATGGAGAAGTCAGTCCCCAGTAGAAGCTGGTGACCTTGCTGAATTCCTACCGGTACTTGCCTTCTCTGTCTTTGGGTACAGGATCCCTGTCTTTAATTTCATTATGATCCTATCTGCATGCTTCCATTGTCATGCCTTCCGGTGATACAACTTCTGATGCCATGACTTCCGGGGCCATGCCTTCTGGTGCCATGCCTTCTGGTGCCATGCCTTCTGGTGCCATGACAAGTGATAATGGCTACAGAGATGACTAGAAAGCATAACAAACAACGTGCGGGTGCATTCCTTCTCTTAGCCTCCCTCTCTCCCTGCTCTTTGCTCTATAACAGTGGTTCTAAATCTGTGGTTGGAGACCCTTTTGACAAAACTCTATCTCCAAAAATATTTACATTATGATTTACAACAGAATTCCAAGTACAGTTACGAAGTAGCAATGAGAATGATTGGATGGATGGGGGTCACCACAACATGAAGATCTATATTAAAGGGTCACAGCAATTAGGAAGGTTTGAGACCACATTGCCCTCTAAGCTCCCATCCCCTAGGGATGAAATGTTGAATTCCTAGTCTACTTCTACTTGCTTGATGTTGTCTAAATTCAGAGAGAGGCAAAAGGAAGCAGTTTGGGCGTAAAACCTGGCTTGTGACACTTCCCTTCGGCTTTCAAGTTTCTAAACCCTGTATATGGATGGATAGACTTACACAAGGAACAAATGTAACTTTAGTATATATAAAATAGCCCGCAAGTAAAAAGACCCATTTTTTTCATAAGGAATATACTTTCAACACACTTTTAAGTAAAAAAAAAAAAAAAAAAATCTTTGAACTCAAATTGTTAGGCTATATTTATTTTAAGTCTTTTTTTTTTTTTTTTTTTTTTTTTTACCACTGAAATGCAGCAATGGGCTGGAGCATGGGAAAATCAGCATGCTTTCACAGTTCCATATGAAGTTGCTTAAAACGTTGGATCCATCTCTGCACAACTTTTCCTGACCCCAGAAGAATAAACTTTGTTCGTGTGTAGGAGGAGCATGCGGTCGGCAGGATGTTGAGTAGAGCACTCGACTAAGTTCGTCCAGTGCTCACCAGAGTGCTGGCTCTTTGACCAATGCCTTATCCAGATTGTATAGGCAATCATATGACTATCAGGGAAGCAGGGTGGCGGTGGTACATGCCTTTGAGGCCAGCAGTTGGGAGGCAGAGGTAGGCAGACCTCTCAGAGTTTGAGGCTACCTTAGTCTATGGAGCAAGTTGCAGGGCAGTGAAGGCTACACAGAGAAACCCTGTCTTAAACCCCACCCCCCAACCCCACCCCCAAAAAGCCCACAAGCATAAGGGAATTAAGGGAATTATTGAGCTATAAAGACTGATTGGCACTGGAGAAAGATAGTCATCTATTACACTTTATATTATATATTATTATACATCTCCTGCCTTTTCTCACTCTTATTTTATTTTTTAAGCCCAAAAAGTCCCACACCAAAAGCAGAAGCTCGAACCTCCAAGGATACATAAGTCATGTTATTTTGCACATTCATATATGTAGTGCATATATAGTCAAATATGCATACATAAAATGGAAAACATTATTCTCAACGTCTTAGGTAGCCACAAGAGAATGTACTAGAAATTATAGTTCTGGTTAAGAACGGTACAAAACAAGAGCTGTTTTTATAGTCCTGGCTTGATCCTGACCACAAGATGGTGCTCCAGCCCTACAGCACAACTTAGGATGTCACAAACCTAGTGGGGACCACTGTCTTCCTCGTTGGAAAGAAAGAATGTGTGTGTACACAGCATATGATTATGTCACATGACTTTTTCAGGCCCCACACAGCTTTACAATTCTATGGAAGTGTCTGCCCGAGCTAGCCCACTTTGGGCTTCCCCTCAGGATGCTGTAGTTAGGAAACCTGATGTATGTATACTTCAACTTCATCTCTGATTTCAAGAGGTGAGTGTTTGGTTTCTCATTCCCCTTTTCACTGGGAAAAGGGGAAACCACACAGATGCTGAAAATAAAACATTTTAAAGATTTTTTTTTTATTTACTCTTCTACTGGGACAGTCATTCAGACATGAGCTCTGTAACCTGCATTCTGATGTCTGTGCTTCCAGTCCCTTTCAGACATCTTGTACCATCTCTCCAATCCTGAGTTTGTAAAGACTTACAACCCTTGTAGTTGAAGACCCGAGATCCATGGCTTTGAGGAGGAGAATACACGGAGACCATGGCTCTCAGCACAATACTGAGCATGGCTTGATTTATTCTTATCTTGCAAAGTAAGAACACCCTCCACCTCTGCCAACGCCGGAAGAACATTCATGCCATCAAAAGCTTCAGGTCAGGAGTGGTACTGTAAGACTGTCATCGTGGCACCTGGAAAGTGGCGGATCTGAGTTCAAGGCTAGCTTTGGCACTACAAGTTGGAGGCCTGCCAGCTCTGGAAGACTCCAGTTTATTCCCTCTCCATTTCTTACCCCTCTCCCCTAAAGTCTTTATTACAAAGCACAAACTGATTGTGGTGAATCGAATCCTAGCACTCAGAATGAGAAATGCCGAGGCCAGAAGTTCACAAGTTCAAAGCCAGACTGGGCTACACGGTAAGACCCTATTTCAAAGGAACAACGGAAAAAAAAGTTCAACACCTCAGAGCCACAGCCACAAACTCCTGAAAAAGGAACGCTTCATTGGTGGTGACTGCATTTACCACTGACACTTGTGTGTCTAGCTGCCTGACATTCACTACCAATACAAAAACTAGTGATTTAAGAAAAATGTCCTTGGAGAAAAAATAAGGGAGAAAACTGAAAACTACAGACTTAACTGTCCCTTGCATTGAAAAGACTCGAATGACTTGACTATTCACAGAGTAACCTTTTGCCAGAGTCATGGTATACTAAAATTGTAAAATGTTCTAGTAAGTTTGATTTTAAGTTCTAGTAAGTTTCTTTGTTCCTCTGCAGACAGGATGAGGTCATCTGCAGATGGAGAAAAGGTTACTTTAAAACCTGACTGAGAATAGCTTACTGAGGATACTTCCTCTATTAGGTACCCGTGCATCAAGACAGACCACCACAAAGGCCTGGATACATTCACAGTGACCTACAGCTAATGAGACAAAGGTAGAAAACGCTCAGCTGACCACGCTATGTTTATGGGAAGCCTGATGGGTGGCCATGAGGATTCAGTTCTGTGTAGCCCTGGCTGTCCTGGAACTCACTCTGTAGACCAGGCTGGCCTCAAACTCAGAAATCCGCCTGCCTCTGCCTTCCAAGTGCTGGGATTAAAGGCGTGCACCACCACTGCCCAGGGAGGATTCAGTTCTTGGCTCTAAGACAGTTGTCGAATCTTGGAAGGGCCGTTCCTAAGCCCACCACATTTTTAGCTTAGAGCTAGGTTCACTGACTCCAGATGGAAGCTGGACTGCTAAAAGTTCACTTCTATTTTGCCACCCACACCATAGTCGGTTAATCTCATTTGCAAGTGTTAATCAGCAGTTCTGCGGGTATGATGGAGAACTGTGGTTTCTATTTAGCAAGCTTCTCGTTTAAATCACATCTGTATCTTTCCTCAGTACTCAAGAGACAAGGGGGAAAGTGGTTTGGCAGATGCTGGAGGGGATGTGGGCTGTGGGGATTGCAGTTTGACCCAGTCACTCTGAAAATCAGTGTGGAGAAGTCTCAAAAAGTTAAAAGTAAATCTGCCATGAGCTAGTTATACCATTCCTGGGCATCTGCCCATAGGCCCAGCATCTTACTCCACAGATACTTGCTCAGCCATGTTCACGGCTGCTCTGTTCACAGTAGTTAAGAAGTGAAGACCATGGCCTTCATCCAATGAATGGACAGTAAAGATGTGGTACATGTACACTATGTACTTTATGGATACCATTTAGCTAGAAGAAAATGGACTCATGGACAGGTAAGTGCATATAAATGGGTGGAACTAGAAAAATCATTGAATGAGGAAACCCAAACCCAAGAAGACAAACGCTGCATGTTTCCTGTCATCTGAGGCTCCTAGCTCCAACCACTGAGGTGTGAATATATAACCTGGAGTAACTGCAGAAATCAGGAAAGTAAAATGGGGGCAGGGGGACTGAGAGAGGGAAAATTGGGGTGGGGGTAGTTAGGGATAGGGGAGGGAGATGAATACAGAATGAGGAGAGTAAAATAACCATAAAGATGTCTGAAAGTTGTAAGGAATCAAAGTGTTATCTAGCTACCTCATATCTATGATACATGCGAATCTATACACACATACATATGCACTTTTATTTACTTTTGAGACAGGGTTTCTCTACGTATCTTCAGCTGTCCTGGAATTCTCTCTGTAGATTAGACTGGCCTCAAACTCAGAGATTCACCTGCATCTGCCTGCCAAGTGATAGGATTAAAGGTCTGTGCCACTATGCCAGCTACATATATAAATACAATGTTCCCATGTAGGCATGCCTTGGCAGTAACCAACAGCTCTTTAATTGGAATTAAGACCCATTCAAGAAGAGGGAAATCATACCTGGTACTGAAAACCTAGCCAACTACCTAGGGTTAGTGACGTGGATCTTGGAGAACCTGTAACTGCTACTTTACTAAACCATCATGATCCCCAACGATACTCTAAATATTATCCTAATACCCACAGGTAAGTGTAGATCTCACCCCTCATCAAGGAAACATCCTTTTGCAGCAGAATCCCATTACAGAAAATTACAACCAAAAAAAAAAAAAAATGCAGAGTTGTGAAACCCAGTCCCAACTGATACGTCTCTAACACAACTCCTGTATCTAAGACTCCATGAAGACTGCGGAAGACAGAGCAGAAAGATTAAGAGCTAGAGGTACAGGAAGTTTGCTAAGATAGTGTGTTTCCTGGTGATGAAGATTCAACCCCATGGCTGCCTAAACATGACCTGAACAAGGAGGGCACCAAATAGACATGCTAATGTAGAAGGCGGAAAGCTAATAAACTCTCAACCCCAGACAAAGGACTACAGGCAACTGAGGAAGGTTGAGAGCAGGAGAAAGTCGAACCCGAGGAAGACCACATTATCCAACACTAAACAATGAGTCCTGAAACATACATACAAGTAACATTATACGCACCAAGAAGGTTGTGCTTACATATGTAGGAACACACACACACACACACACTCACATACACACACACACACACACCCTAACACTTAAAGAAAGAGAGGCTACAAATCTGAAAGAGAGCAAGGAGGGTGGGTAGCACGTGGGGGGGTGTTGAAGGGAGGAAAGGGAAGGAGCAAATGACATAATTATAACATCAAAAAAATTAAATTAAAAATATATATATTTTTTGGTTTTTCAAGACAGGGTTTCTCTGGGTAGCCCTGCTTATCCTGGAACTCACTCTGTAGACCAGGCTGGCCTCGAACTCAGAAATCCGTCTGCCTCTTTAAAAATACTTTTAAGAGTATATTAGTTTGGGAGTCTTCCAGAAGGGCTTCGTAGAGTACCTGCCTAGTACACACAAAACCCCAGTACCACATAAACTGAGCATGGTGACCCATAGCTGGAATCCCAGCACTTGTGAGTTAGAGGCAACAGGTCCAGAAGTTCAAGGTTATCCTCAGCTACAGAGAGTTTGAGATCCTGTCTGAAAAAGAATAGCAATGGCTACCCACATCTACCCAGGTAGAGAACACAACATTTCAACATTCACAGGAAACGTTAAGAACATGGCTATCACCCACAGCTTAGCCAGCTCTCATCTCTCCCACAGGTCACCACTGATGGGACCCAGAAGGGAGTGTTTGGTGCCCTGTTGAGTCACGGAGCCACTGGAGTTCTTCAGACCCATTCATATGACGCTCAAGAGTCACTCAATTCTTCATTTTCAGAAAAAACAAAACAGCAACAACAATATAAAAAAAAAAACAAAGTGATAGGCATAAAGGATACTCCCTTTAACCCTATTGTAAAGTTCTGGATGATTGGAATTTTTTTCTGGGTCATCTGTCATCATTTACTTCATGGGACAAACATTTGATAGCATCTAGCATATCTGGGCCAGTGTCTGCTCTCATTTTCCAGTGTCCCGGGCGAAATTGCAAGTGCCCATCTCATTAAGTGACAGAGAGTTATTTCACTGGTAGTTGGCTCCATTTTTCCCTAGGTCTACCATTTTGTTACTTTAAGAAAATTGCGGCCGGCTTCTTGCTCAAACTCAGCGTGGCATCTAATCTATGGTAAATCATTCGCTCAACCATATCTACAGAGTAAAAGTAGTCTCTCGCAGGCCTGTAATTTTCCTAGCAGTCTCCATATCTTAAATGGATCCCTGTTTCCCTCCAAGGAAAAGAGCTTTCAGAAAATTGATATTTTTGAAGACAAGGCCTACAGACTCATTGGCTTAAATATGCCACCAGGGAAAAGGCTACACATTAAAAAAAAGATGAGAGGAACATTTCCTCTCTGGGCTCAGGGATTGCTAACAGATTTGATCCTAGAAGTCAGCTAGGAGCAGTGTGTGTGTGTGTGTGTGTGTGTGTGTGTGGTGTAGAGGGACACTAGTAGAGTTGGTGGAGTTGGGAGAACTAAGGGAGGACAGCCTGGTACTCTGCCATCATGACTTTCCAAGTTCTGAGTATCACTGCATGTTGAAACTTTACCAGACACTTGACAATTTGACGTAACCAGGGAAGTATGGTCAACATACTCTTGGAGAGCCAGAGAGCAGCCCATCTCTACACAACACACTAGGACCATTCCAGCACCTCTACACAATATTCCAGTGTCTCTATACAATACACTAGGGCCATTCCAGCATCCAGCCAACTCTCTGGTTCTGTTTGGAAGGAGCTCTGATAGGGAGAGTCGGGAGTCCAGGGACTGTTTGGCTCTGTAGACATTTGAACATCTCTCTTAGACTCATTTCCACTTTGTCCTGCTTCTGTATCTCACAAGTGCACTTGAAATGGGCAAGCCATTGCTAAGAGCGTAACTGTGTCTGCCCATCCCAAGTGTAGCTGGGAAAAGGACCCCCTCCCCAGCATGTGACACCTGGTAAACACTGGTGAGGTTTATGTTTTAGGGGGTCAACCTAACTGGAAGAAAAAAAAAACATATGTCCATGTATGGGGTAAAGCATTGTTCCTGAGTTTGCCTTTGAAAATGCTTCCAGAAGACTGGCATTTGGATCAGTGGACAAAGGAAGAGCCACCTTCACTCAAGAGCTGGGCGTGGGATGGCATCATCCCATCCATTGAGAGTAAGCTAAGCTAGGACAATACAGGAAAGGCAACATGTCCTCTCTTCTGGGGGTGGGACACTCACCTCCTGACTGGACATCCGAGCCCCCAGGTTCACAAGCTCTTGGCCTCTGATAGAATTACCTCATGGTTTCTCCACCTTGGGCCTTAGGATTTGGATTGAGCTGTGTTGTTGTCATCTTTGGTTCTCCAGCTTACAGATGGTGTGCTGCAGGAGTCTTGGCCTCCATGATCACAGGAGACAATTTCTGTAAACAACCCCCACCCTCCTGGGTCTCTTCCTGTAGCATATTAGTTCTTTATCCAGAACTTTCCAAATGATACAGCACGTGAGCCAATGACACACAGAAGACGACAGTACACAACTTCATTCCACTGCCACTTGTGCTAGAGTTTTAAGTAACTCACAATGTATTATTGACTCTGGGTGGAAGAAAACCTACTAGGACCAATTTGAGTAGGCATTACTAACGTTTGGTAGAATGTATGAACTATTCAAAACAGGGTTTTGGCATCGACTTCCCTTTTTTCTGTGGCTGTAAATACACACAATTAAGTCGTTGCAAACAACACAATTTAGTCCACTTTACGAGTGATGATTATGTTAAACAACAAGGTCAAATCATGTTGAATATGACTGACATTTTGATGTAGAATAAGGCATGGAGCTCCTGGGCTTAAAAAAAATACATTCTTAAGTTTTAAATAGTTTTACATTTGGTGTGTGTGTGTGTGTGTGTGTGTGTGTGTGTGTGTGTGTGTACAATTACAGTGTGCATGTGAAGGCCAGGGAACAACCGGTGGGAGTCCGTTCTTTTTCCACCACGTGGGTCCTGGAGATCGAACTCAGGTTCGTCAGCCTTGCAGCAAGCTCCTTTCCCTGCTAAGCCATCTCACTACTCCAAAGTTTTCAACTCTTTCTGATGACAGGCTGTATAAGCCAGAACCTCATTTTAAAATACTCTGTGCATGGCCACATAAACGTGATATTTAAATTCCAGGTGGAAAATTATCCCCCTGAATGAAACAAAAAAACCCGTAAATTCAAAGAGCAACCATTTCAGTGGTCACCAAAAACCAAACATTTACCGTGGCTTAGATTTTCAAAGAGACAGAGGTGTCCAGAAATTTCTTTCTGTACTTTACAAAGAATAAGGTCTGTGGAGAATCCTTAGCTACCACTCAAGTCAACTGCAGCTGAAAGCAGAGCTGGGATTGCCATAACAGTCGCTGCTGGAAAAGCTCCATAAATGCAGAAGCATCGAGACAAGGAACAGCGACTGCTTGCCAGGTTGCTAGAAAAAGAACAGAAAAAGTCCAGGGGCTTTGAAGCTCCTGCAAGCTGCCTAAGTAGAAAGGTTTCTTACCATAGGGGGTTGAGGTAAGGTTTTTGAAAAGACTGGTTTTTTTTTTTTCTATTTTCTTTTTTAATATCATTTTCTTCAAACAGAGAAATGGCCTCTTTTACATTTTTTACTACTTGGAACACTTTATTTTTTTTACTCTGTACAAAATACAAAAATGCCAATCCAAAGAGTACAGACCAGTAGTGACAGGCACGTGGCTTGACAGCAAATTGTGTCCAGCGAGACGTTAGTTTTCCAATTTTATTTTAGTGAACACATGCAGTATATAAAACAACAAGGGCGACAGCAACAGAAACAACACACGAAGAGGCTACGGCTTTTTGCTAGCTCCACCCCCTTACCACCTTCAAGCCTTTGGGTGGAAGTGACAGGAAAAAGAATTAAAAAGGGAAATGATATTGTTTTCCATAAAAACATAAAAACTGCTATAAAATGTCTTTTTTTCCCCCTCCTGTCACACTGATTAAACCACTCCTGGAAAGTCACACATATAAACAAGAACAAAACAAAAATGCTGAACTTGACAGACAGCAAATAATTGAGAGCGTTGTTAACCTAGGTAACTGATCAGTAGTTTAAAGAAATCTTCTAGACACCGTGAAATCCGCCTGTTCATCCTGCAGTACAGCATCCCAGCCATCTTGCCCTTTCTTCTGACACAGCCCTGACCAGAAACACTTGCGTCACTTAACTGTGGCTATGAACCAGTTTCAAAAAAGAAAGCAGTGTATAAAAATATTTAACAGAACTATGAAAGATGTGGGGAAGGGGGATCTTTCTTCAGAGCAAAGTCGTCTTGGCTTTGCGTGGTTTTTCTTTTGTCTGTCCTTCAGGGCTTGTTCACTTGCCCCAGGAACAAGATGGCACCTAGAGGGTTAAAGAGAGACAAGGTCTGACATCATAAAATCAATTCATGGTGCAAGATGGAGGGTGTTGCGTGCTGGACAGAGAAGGGGCCATGGCTAACCTCTTGCTCAGCTGTGCCATTCTTTAGAACTTTCTCCAAAGGCAGGAATAGTCTCCGCCTTCGCTGTGCAAGCGATGACACAAGCAACTACTCAAATGAGGAGCTGAGTTGAGGACAGTGCGGCTAAGACGCTGACATTTTAATTATGTGTCATTTTAACAGAGTTTAGGTGAGGTAGCCACAAGTGGCTAGAAGCGCCAGTATTGGACTAGTCGGCTCTGATACATTAATGAGGACATATCAACCATGAGATAAAAGAACAAGGAACTATACCTTCTGATCAAAACAACAGCAAAAGAGGACATGCATCAGCACCGCAGTGCATGGATGTGATGCCAACCTTCCCAGAGAGGCAGGCTTATACTTCCCAATTAAATAAAAACGGGGGGGAGCTGTTCCTATCCTTATCTTACTTTGAAAAAGAACTATTCTGGTTATGTATGTGTGTGCCTGTATGAGTTTATGTGCGTTTGAATGTATGTGGGTGCCTACAGAAGCCATAGGGCATCAGATCACCTGGAACTAGAGTGACCCACCGTCATAAGCTGCCAGGGGCACTGGGGACAGAACCCAGGGCCTGCGCAAGAGCAGTACGCACTCTGAACCGCTGA
>JADRCD010204182.1:0-30031 GCA_019843815.1 Montemys delectorum | reverse complement strand
GTATTTTCCTAAAATGTCATGGGAGATATGATTATTGTAATTTCCTAAATCGAAATGTACATAACAATGGCGAGAGAGAGAGAGAGAGAGAGAGAGAGAGATGACAGGTAGCTTTATTTAAAACATATATGCATGTAGTAATCATCAACAAACCCAAGGTATTAAAACAAAACTACCTGATATATAGGCACAGCTCAGACTTACATAAGTTTGTAGTGATTCAATACAATTCTCACAAATAGATACCTATACAATGAACCATGAAGAAATATCCCATTCCACAATTCTGCCTGCCTACCAGTAGGTCTGCTATAACCCAAGAGACATACAGATGAGATTCTCTACTTCCCCAATCCCCTAACCTTCTGGTATCCTAGCAAGCCCAGTAGTCATGAGCCCTGCCTTTCCCTGTCAGAGCTCCAACTTCCTTCCAGTTTGAACCTACACCTGCAGTCGAAGACTGGCTCCCCACACCCCAGGCCATAGTTTCACCTACCTCCTAGGAGGGCCTGCTTCAACACAGGATGCCCAGGTCATCCAACACCAGAGACAACAAGAAGGTAAAGGCAAGCACAAGAACCTAATCAACAGAAGCCAATATAATATGGCACCATCAGAACCCTGCTCTCCTATTCCTGCAAGCCCTGGATATCCTCACACACCTCAAGAGCAAGACTGTGACCTTAAACCCCATCTCAAGAAGATGATAGAGGCCTTTAAAGAGGATATAAATAATTACCTTAAAGAAATACAGGGAAAAAACCAAACAGGTAAAAGACATTAAAGGGTAAACAAATAAATCTCTTAAAAAAATACAGGAAAATACAATCAAGCAGGGAAAGGAAATGAATAAAATAGTCCAAGACCTAAAAAATGGATATAGAAGCAATAAAGAAAACACAAATGGAGGCAACCCTGGAGATGGGAAACCTAGGAAAGAGAAGAGGAACTGCAAACATAAGCATCACCAACAGAGAGATGAAAGAGAATCTCAGGTATAGAAGATACTAGCGAAGAAATTGATAACATTGGTCAAGGAAAATGCCAAGTTTAAAAAGTTTCTAACTCAAAACATCTAGGAAATTTGGGACACTATGAAAAGACCAAATAGAATAATAAGAATAGAAGAGGTGAAGATTCCTAGTTTAAAGGGCCAGAAAACATCATCAACAAAATCATAGAAGAAAAGTTCCCTAACTTAAAGCAAGAGATGCCTATACATGTACAAGAGGCCTACAGAATACCAAATAGACTGGACCAGAAAAGAAAAATCCTTCAGCTTCATAATAATCAAAACACTCAATGAACAGAGCAAAGAAAGAATATTAAAAGCCACAAGGCAAAAAGGCCAAGTAACATATAAAAGCAGACATCAAATTATACCTGACTTCTCAACTGAGACTAAAAGCCAGAAGGGCCTGGATAGATGTCTTGAAGACTGACCCTAAGGGACCACAGATGTCATCCCATACTACTATATCCAGCAAAATTTTGAATCACCATAGATGGAGAAACCAAAATATTCCATGACAAAACCAAATTTAAACAGTATCTTTCTACTAATCTAGCCCTACAGAGGATATTAGAAGGAAAATTCCAACATGAAGAGTGTAACTACACTCAAGGAGATACAAGAAAGTAATCATATCACAGCAAAACCAAAAGAAGAGAATCTCTCTCATACACGCACAGTAACATTTCCAACATTAAAATAACAGGAACTAACAATCATTGATTGGTCATTAATATCTCTCAACATCAATGGACTCAATACACCAATATAAAGACACATGCTAACAGACTGGATAAGTAAACAGGATCCATCATTCTGCTGCATACAAGAAACACACCTCAGCAACAAAACTAGATACTACCTAAAAGTAAAGGGCTGGGAAAAGGTTTTACAAGCCAACAGACCTAAGAAACAAGCTGAAGTAGTCATTCTAATATCTAATATAATAGACTTTCAACCAAAAGTTATCAAAAGAAATGAGGAAGGGATAATTCATACTCAAAGGAAAAATCCACCAAGATAACATCTCAGTTTAGAACATCTATGCCCAAGAACAAGGGCATCCACATTCATAAAAGACACTTTACTAAAGCTGAAATCACATATTAAACCCCACACAATAAGAGTGGAGACTTCAATACCCTACTCTCACCAATGGACAGCTCATTGAAACCTAAATTAAACAGAGGAACGATGGAGCTGATAGATGTTATGAACCAAATGGATTTAACAGAAGAATGGATTTTAAAAATGTGGCTAATTTACACAATGGGATATTATTAAAAACAAAGCTATTAAAAACAAAGGCATCACAAATTTTGCAGGCAAATGATTGGAACTAGAAAATATCATCCTGAGTGAGATAGATAACCCAGACCCAAAAGGACATGCATGGTACGTACTCGCTGATAAGCATAAAGCATAGAATATCCATGATACACCCCACAAATCCAAAGAAGTTAGGATGTTTGAATTGCACTTAGAAAGAGGAACAAACTAGTCATAGGAATGGAGGGAGGAATCTGGGTGGAAGAGGGGAGGGGGAGGGAAATAGGAGGGCATTTGTGAAGAGAGACAGCAGAGGGCCAGGAGAATGAATGGAAATCTGCAGCTTCCAGGGGGTGTAGGGAAATCTTTAGGAAGTTCCAGAGACCTCAGATAGGGGAGGTATCTGGGAGTCAATGCGGGAGACCTTAGCCAAGATGCCTAACAGTGGGGACATAAAATCTGAGGAGGCCACATCCTATAGCCAGGCAGAACCCCCCAGTGAGAGATAAGAACACTAACTTTCTTAATCAGGGTTTGTATTCCTGCACAAAACATCATGACCAAGAAGCGAGTTGGGGAGGAAAGGGTTTATTTAGAGGCAGGAGCTGATGCAGAGGCTATGGAGGGATGCTGCTTACTGGATTGCTTCCTCTGGCTTGCTCAGCTTGCTTTCTTTTAGAACCCAGGACTACCATACTAGGGATGCCACCACCCACAATGGGCTCTCCCACCCTAATTGAGAAAATGGCTTACAGCTGAATCTAATGGAGGCATTTTCTCAAAGGAGGCTCCTTTCTCTGTGATAACTTCAGCTTGTGTCAAGTTGATACAAAACAAGCCAGTATACCAATCCACCTACAAAACTCTCCACCCAAAATTTGTCCTGTCTAAATGAAATACAGGGACAAAGATGTAGCAGAGACTGAAGGGAATGGCCAGCAAATAACCGACTCAACTTGAAACCCTTCCCATGGGCAAGCACCAATCCCTGATGGTATTGATGACAGTCTGTTATGCTTGCAGACAGGAGTCTAGCATAACTGTCCTCTGAGAGTCTCTACCCAGTAGCTGACTGAAACAGACACAGTTACCCATATCCAAAGAGTGGAAAGAGGTCAGGAACTCTTATGGAAGAGTTGGAGGAAGGATTTAAGGCCCTGAAGGGTATGGGAGCCCCCACAGGAGGACCAACAGAGTCAACTAACCTGGACCTCTGGGAGCTCTCAGAGGCTGAGTCAGCAACCAAAGAGTATACACGGGCTGCAAGGAGGCCCCTGGCACATGAGCAGACATGCAGCTCAGTCTCCATGTAGGCCCCACAACAAATGAAGCAGAGGCTCTCCCTAAAGTTGTAACCTGACTGTGGTATCTGCCCCCCTACAGGGCTTCCTTGTCTGGCACATCACAGACTGCTTGCACGTGTTTCTTGTGGCACTACTCAACAATTACCGGGTTATGGGAAGGACAGGAAAATGTACTATATGTGAAGAGCGGATTTTTATTAAGTCCCCTAGAAAAATGGAATTATGCCCTTTCCTGGAACTGGGTGGAACTGGAGATCTTGTGTTAACACAAATACCACCTATCTTCTCTCACAGGTGGCTCCTAAAATTCATATGAAATTATGTAGGTAATATGAAACTAAAAGGGAGACCACTTGGGCAAGGGAAAGGGAGCCGTGGGAGGTCAGAGGAGACAGCAAGAACTGGAAATGGGGCTTGAATATATCGAGGTCTATGAAGCGCTTCATGGAAGATGTCCTTTTGAAGCTCATCATTGTGCATAAATAACAAATATACACTTGACCAGTGCCTCACTGAGGCATCATTGGAGAAGCTTCCCGTTGCGACACATGGCAACGCATACGGAGAGCCCCACCTGGGCCACGCAGAGCGAGAAACTTGGAGACCGCCCTAGACAAGATGTCTTCATCGGACCCCTCCCCTCCGGAAACTATACAGGACAGGAGACAGACATCTGTAATAGCCCCAAAGGATAGGTTTTGCCACGGAAACTGTCCTAGAGACCTAGCAGGACCAATGCACATGTGAAATAACTCACAGCAACTGCGGCAGCGTGCACAGGGCCCGCACCAGTTAAAGCCAAACAGGACCCCCCCGAGCTGAGACAGGAAAGGAGATGGGCTCTCTTTTAACCAAGAAGCTATATCCAACTGACAACCACTTGCGCAGGAAAACTTAGTTTTCTCCAAGGGAGTCTCACTGGGTATATAACCACTTCTAAGGGTGGGTTTCATGCCCAGCAGTAGATGTACATTTTTTTTTTTTTTTGGTCATAAATGGTTTTGTTTGGGCTTTTTGTTTGTTTTGTTTTGTTTTAATCTTAGTAGTTTTGCTTATATAGTATGCTTTCTGATTTTTGTGGGGTTTGTGGGTTTTGGTGTGTGTGTATGTGTGTGTGTGTGCTCGAGTGCGCGTGCAGGCATATATGTGGGTGTGTATGCGTTTTATGCTTTTTCTTTCCCTATTTTTTCAACTCTGATTTCTTCTTTTGGCCTGTTATGTTTTCTAATCAGAAAGAGAAAGAAGGCTCAGAGCCAGATGGGTGGGGAGGCAGATATCTGGGAAAAGACGAGGAAGTGAAATTGTGATCAGAATATATTGTATGAAAAATGTTAGTTTTACTTAAAACAACAACAGAAGAGCTGGCAAGATGCTCAGAAAGGCAACGGTACTTGCTGCCAGGCCTGGTGACCTGAAGTTGATTCTCTGAACCCATGTGGTGGAAGGAGAGAAGGGACTCCCACAAGCTTTCCTCTGACCTCCGTATGTACAACGCAGCACATGCTTCCCCCACTCCGAGCACACACACAAAATCAATAACTAAGCATGTGTTTTAAAAGAAGACTATTTCATAGTTTTCCCACCAGGGAAGCTAAAGTTGGAGAATGTCAGTGTGAGGTTGCCTGGGTTACATGATGAGCGCGTTCACCTGTTTTAAAGGTAGGCACATCTGTAAGACGTGGGGCTCTATAAGGAGGCAGTGGATGGAGGGGGGCAGTGTGAAGATTCCCGCCTTCTCTGAAGCAACCGACAGTAGAAGATGGATGCCAGGCACATCTGCTTAGCAGTAAAGACATCATTTCACATCCCTTGTTTACCAAAGCCCCACACTGAGACTACAGATGATGTGTTGGGATCACAAGGGACACTGTGCCCTCAGAGATGGGTTGGGTTTTGCTGTTGTTGTGGGTTTTTTCTTTTATAAAGGTAGAATTTTTATTTGTGTATATCTGTTAGAATTTTCAGGAGAATTTAACACTAGTATCCTTTTTAAAGAGCTTGGCATAATGCTGAGAACACAGAAATATGTTTTTATGTTAGAAAATATTTTGGAAGAAACAGAAGCGAGATTAGAATTAGTTCTGCCAAAATAAGAACTCTTAGAAGTCAAAACATCATTAACATGATTTAAAATATAATAATGAGTGATTGTGTCCCTAGGGCACTTTAATGACATATGCATACTCCAGTGCAAAAAAACACCCAATAGAGTTGATACCAGAGGCCCTTGGTCTGGTGTCCAGTTATCTCTGTAAGAGCCAGTTTATATGCAGATCAGATAGACAGAGCTGTTTTGCAATCTTTTCCCTGGTTTTCCATTCTCTCCATGGGAGGAATTCATGTGCTCCCATAACCTTGTCTGACATCTGTAAATTGCACACAGACCACTGGTTTCACTTGATAACAGTCTTATACTTAAAGTGTCCAGTTCTGTGAGATTTTGTATTTCATTGAATTCCAGGGCATTTTCACCACATCCCCCAAAGCTACATTCTCATTAGTAAGCATTTCCTTTCTCTCTTCCCCAAACCTAGCATCTTGTATGTTATATATATTAAGTGAGTTATCATATATATACATATATATTGTACATTATATTATACATAATATATATTTAGTAGGTTGTTAATATATTAAACTAAAGATGCTCCCTGATGTCTCATCATCCAACTAAAACTGTATCATAAACGAAAACATATAGCCTGCAGTCTGTTTACTTTCCCTGTAGCTGTGATAACATATCCTAATAACAACAATTTACATGGGAAAGGGTTTATTTTAGACCATAGTTTGGAACACAGTCTGTCAGATAGGGAAGTGCTTGCAGCCAGAGCTTAAGAAAAGTAGCTAAACTGTATCTGTACTTAAAAAGGAGAGAGCAATAAAATCTTATGCACTGCTAGCTCTCTCCTTCTTATTTAGCCCAGGATTCCAGCCCCACCCCCAATGGTGCTACCCTTCTTTAAGATGAGTTTTCCCACATGAATTAACCTAATCTAGATAATCCCTCTAAGACCTGGGGCAGAGGCTAGTCTATTAGCTAATCCCTCATGGGTGTGCTTGGAGGCTTATATCCTAGCAGATTCCAGCTCCTATCAAACTGATGCATTAAAATTACCATCATACCCACCAAATGGCATGGCTTGGCCTGATCTACATCAAACATACTCCAAACACTTAGACTACACTCAGACAAAACCTTCTATGAAGCCTACCTTGTACTACATTGCTAAACATCTCACATACACAAAGACGGGGCATTTTGAAGACACTGCAGGATGGAAACCACGAAACTCAATGTCCCAAACCCCACTGGCAGCACAGTTCATCCCAAACCATCGGTCATTTCCCCTTCCACTGTCACGTTTGCCTGGGAGCTGCAAGTTCCCACCGCTGCTCAGTCTCATAGGAGGCTGTTGCACTGGATATCGCTAAGACCAAACTTGAAAAGTTAAAGTACTCTTTCTGTAGCATGCATATCTGACAATGAATGATAAGTTCTGAAAATTATACGTCGATCCGTCATCTTAGAGATCATCTATATTATAAACAATGCTATCATAAATATTTATGTATGTTTTTCTGTGTGAACATTTTTTCCCCTAGGGCATGTATAGCTATCCTGAGACTCGTGATCTGCTTTGTAGCTACTTTGTGAACATTCTTAGTGATAGTAAACTGGTTTCCAAAGTTAACAGTCATTTTACATTCACACCAATAACTCATAAAGAGTCTAATGTCAGAGCCTTTCGATACCTGACTAATACAGATGTAGAGGCTCACAGCCATCCATTGAACTGAATACACAGTCCCCAATGAAGGAGTTAGAGAAAGGTTCTATGGAGATGGAGGGTTTGCAGCCCCTTAGGACGAACAGCAATATGAACTAACTAGTACCCTCAGAGCTCCCAGGGACCCAACCGCCAACCAAGGACTATCCATGGTGGGACTGATTGTTTTGGCAGCATGTGTATAGTAGAGGATTGCAAAGCTGATCATCAATAGGAGGAGAGGTCCTCGGTCCTGTGAAGGTTCTGTGCCCCAGTGGAGGAGAATGCCAGGGCCAATAAGTGAGAGAGGGTAGGGTGGCAGGCATGGGGATGGGGGAGGCAACAGGAGTTTGTTCTTGTTGTTTTTGTTTGTTTGTTTGTTTGTTTGTTTTTTGGAGAGGAAACTGGGAAAGGAGAAATTTACCTATAAATAAAGAAAATACCTAATTTTAAAAAAAAAATGTCTAATGTCAGAGTATGTTTGATGTAGATTTCCCAAGTGCTGGAATTATAGATGGCAGACATGGTGCCTAGTTTTCTATTCATCCTTAAGAGGATCTCTCTAGGCACAAGAGTAATTTTTATTTAATTTTAACGTAGTCCAACTTTTCTCTTTTTGCTGTTGCTGCCTCTTCAGGAAGTAAAGATTCACTCTCATAGAAGCTTTATGGTCTGGCTTTTACATCTAGATCGAAAGTCTTTTATTTCTTTATTTTTTTAAAGCAGGGGCACACTGCTAATTTTGGAAGAGTAAGGGACAGAAGACACAATGAAGACTAAGCTTTCCCTTGAGAGACGACAATGACAATGAGGGCAACTCCTTGTCTTCCCTCTCAAAAGTTTACAGCCAATGAAGAGAGAAGCCTTTCTGTGTGGTTGGCCTCAGTCTCCCCTCTGTTGTGTGCTTCCTGAGTCCCACTCCAGCCCCTTTTCCCCATTGGGTAATTAGTATCATTTGCCATTTTCACTCCCATATACAGGGAGTAGATAAATAAACCAACACATTTGCCCACTCATTTCTAATCTACTATGCACCTTATCTCCTTGTTGAACATTACTTTTTCCCCAATTCTGTACTCATCAAAGTGATAAACCTCTAGCCTTTCCCCCAAGGTATTCAGAGTGTTTAGTAAATGACTGACCTGTCGGTATCTGAATAAGACGTAGGAAGACTCTAGGGTTGCCTTGGGGTTTTTTCTCCCTCTCAGAATGAAGTATCCTCTGGTCACTGGCATTCCTTGCCCCTCCCTGGAACAGAATTACCACAGCATTCTTTCCTTTCAGGCAAATGTTCTGGTCGAAATCTGAAGTTCCAGTGGTGTGGTTGGTGGTTGGCTGAGCAAGTGGGGATGAGTTCAAGTAGAAATGGAGTCAGTCATAATTCTTGTAAAGGATTAACTGCAGGTCCTTACTCTCAGCTAACCTTCAAATGTGATAAAATATGCTAGTGTTTGTTTTTGTCTTGCCTGCCTGTGAGAGGCAACTGGGAGGATGTTTCTACTGATGTAAACACAGTCTTCTCATTGGTGGATCCTGCAGATGCCAATGGTTGACTGGGAGATTGTATAGGTAGGCACATAGAGGTTGTATCTGTACTGAACATGTACAAACTATCTTGTACATTATTCCCTAAACAGCACCATATAAAAAGCATTTTCATTGTATTTACATCTTGTATATATTATTATTACTATAGTAATTATATAGAATAAACACAAGGATGTATGATAGTAATCCATAAACACTATTGAATGAAGACAAAAAGCCCTCAGCTTTGTCTTCAGTGGCAATAAAAGATCATTTATTCTTGAGTCAAATATTAGTGACCATGGCCAAGGAACACAGAATCAGGCTTACCAAGTCTTATGTTTCTACGTGACCATGGTTTCAGGAAAATTTTACAGTAACAGAAGCCAGAAAGTCACAAATCAACACTTTTCAAATTTTTTGCTAGAAAGACAATGGGTTACAGCAAAAACAGGGAACATCTGCTTCTGAGGGCATTCTTGTCTTCTAGGTTGATGCAATCCAGTGACCTATTAAGTTAATGTACCCCCAAAAGGTTTCACACAACAATTACAAGGACGTTAGATGAAATGTAAGAAGTAGACAATGAACAGCTATGAAGGAGGTTAAAGATATACCTTGCCCCCACCTTGTAGCCAGTCTCCGGGCCGGCAGTATCCCAACCTCTCTGTGATCACGGCAGTTCTCAACAGTCTCCATGGACTGCTGAATGTCTTTCCGGGAACTTTAGCCACATGGTCCATTAGTATCTCCTGAATTTAGACCAAGTCCCAACCTACTGTTGTAGACTTAGATGTTTCAAAACCTAAACATGTTTACCTCTCTTCTAGCCCACTACCCACCAGAGGTAGTGGGAAGGGAAAGGTTCATAGGATAAGGCAGGATGTGGACCTGTTTAAAAATAGTTTTTTGGTCGATTCCAGATTTCATTGTCAAGATATCAGCAGTTTAGCTCCCACGAATCAGCAGTGGTAGCTCTATCCACTAGCAAACACCATTTATGAATCAACAATGGCAGTTCAATCCAGAAGAAACTGTGAGGCTCTGCCAATTGGCCCAAGTCCATGGAAGCAGCAAGAAGCTACTAGAATATCAGGAGAAGTTCTTTGGTGCGCTTCTCTCTAAAAGGCCACAACAAATGATGGTTAGTGAGGAAGCAAGGTAAACAAACCAGTACTGCAGTGTTGTTCACCATCTGTTGGCTTATACTTACACCTTTTCCAAACAACATGTTCTCTCAAGTGTCTGTTCTAGCAAAACATTACATTCCCTTTTCCCAAACAGCTTCCAGAAAAATACCATGTGCCTGTTCTTAATGAAATATCCTTCCATGTATCTGCTTCAGCAAAACATCCTCTCATAAGACAGTTTCCAGCAAAACATTACATGACACAACTGAATCTCCAAAAAACCTGCAAGTTTTCACTTCATACTGTGGTACTGCAGAAAAGCTCAAGGCAGTGGAGACTGCAGCAAGGTTAGCTGGGTATAGAAGCTTTTCCTGTCCTGTTGTCTTCATCGTTTTGTTGAAGAACAAAAATTACACTCATTCTATCAGCTCTGGCTCAGAACATGCAAAACTGAATAGGCCTTACAATATAAACAACTTATAACAATCCCTGTATTAAATCTGATCTCACAAGTAGTGATCCAGGCTGTGAATTCTAGTCCTACAGTATTAGAGAGTAATAAAACGTATTTTACTATGACATTCGGCATTCACACATGCACGCCCACAGGCACAGGCTTTGTCTAGCTATACTATAGATTCCAAAAACTTGATTACAGTCTGTAATACTATATAATATAATAACACCAAATCATTCCCTTTTATGAAAAATATAACTACAATAAGATTTATTTTTAAGACGGCTGGAGCTTCACTCAAGAGTTAAACCACTGACTGATCATCTGGAGGACATGGGTTCAATTTCCATCACCCACTTGGTGGCTCACAACTGCCTCTAAGTCCAATTCCAAAAGATCCAGTGCTTATTCTTAGCTCTCAAGCACTAGACATGCACATGGGTATATAGCTATATATGCACACAAAACACTCATACACACGGAATAACAAAAATAAATAAATCTAAACAGTAAATGTTATGAACACTAAGACAATTAAAAATAAACCTAAATGTTTTTATGCTTTAAGGGCAGAGAAATAGTGACAGGAAATTATCCTTAGATAGTGAGGTTTGTTTCTAGCCATGACAGGCACCAGCCTTATCTACATGGAATTGATGTGTTCAAGATTAAATTGCGTGCTCTCCTAGAAGCTGTTTTTATTCTTGTCATTTTCCCAGAAAAGACTGAGCAACAAAGACTTTTTTGGTTTTTTATCTCAAATGGAGATGGGTGTAAGTGGCTGTGTTTGGATACTGGTATTCACCTAACGCCTTGCAAAAGCACAGTTTTTATGGTATGTTTCACTAAGCTAACAGTATATGTAGACTGTTGACGTATTTGGATATTTGAAGACTAGATCTGTGGTTGTTTGCTTGTGACATTGCTTCTTTATGTTTCTCTTAGCTTCTTACAAAATAGACGATTATTTTTTTTAACTTTCAAATGTATTTTTCTATTTTACTAGGAACAAGTACATTTTCATTTAACATTTTATTTCTTTTTACCTACTGGAAGAAAACAATTGATTATTGCATTTTTTTTCATTTTTCCTTGCTTACAGAGACAAAAAATATTAGGAAAAAATGAATTTTCTGAAAATATAACTACAAATCCAGAGGAGATGTAATAAAAGCTAAAATTGTTCCTGTGAGAGTAAGAAAATGAAATTTTTTTCTAGTGGATCCTGGCAGGAATAAGTTCTTTAAACATGGCTATAATTTTTTTTAAACATTAATCTATTAGGTCGAGAAATAGGTTTATTTGTAGTCTGGTGAATATTTTATAGAATTATTTACAGCAGTTTAAATTTAAACACAAGGTTGATATTTAAAGTGCAAGGAAAGAAAAAGAAAATCTCATAGACATTAGCTACTTCTATCCACCTCTATTCCATTATTAATATTTATAATTTTGTATATGTTGTACTTATAGTAGTTTTTAAATTAATTTTAATAATAATAAAATAATATTTACTTACATGAAAGACTAAGTTACACTAGTGCAAAACAATTCTGCGCTGACCACGTGTATGCATGAAGGCACTGAAGGAAGGAAAAGGACCAGGAACCAAAGGCCTCGTGTATTTCTCCTCTGCCTTAAAGACTATGGCTGGTAGTACGTAATGCTTTGAACCCATGGGTAGCAGGAAGAGAGAAGCAAACTCAGGTGTATATTCTAAGATAATAATGAGATGGTATGGGAAGTGGTTTGTTTTTTTGTTTGTTTGTTTGTTTTGAGAGGACAATTCTCATTTCATTTATAAAATTATGGAACTAATTTTGAAAATGGAAAAAAAATGCTCGATCCTACTTAACCCCACTTTCAACCCACTTTATATTTACTAGGCATTCTTAACCATGGCCACAAATAGTCAGCAAGGACTTACACATATAACACATTTAATATGTCAATTAGCTTCCCGATACCTTAGGAATGTATTAATAAATTTAAATGTAACATAAAATGACCCTATACAGTACACACACTAATTATAATCATATCCTATCCTGGACTACTGAATAAATGCGATAAAATGTAGCATAAGTAATAAATGACAAAATTATTATTCAACTAGCTCCTAACAATTTTTTTAAAAAATTCTGAAAATAATGATCTAGTGAGTGAAGATATTTTGGAGTGACATTTGGTGGTGTGAGGAGGGTGATGCAAATGCGGATGGCAGGACATAGAGAAAGAATTAGCAAAAGGAGGTGTGTGAAAAATGAGGTGCCAGATCATTATTAATATCTGTTGCAAAGCCCTGGCCAGTGTGCTCTCTTGTCCCCCCAGATGCTGGCAGTGGCTAAGGAACAGTGCTGCTGGAGGCTACAGAGATACAATCTATTTGGATTGTCACTGTTTAAAATTGTCCAGCTCTAGAGACTGAAGGAAGGACAAGCATATAGCTATCTCCTGAGAGGCTCTGACAATACCTGACTAATACAGATGTAGAGGCTCACAGACATTCATTGAACTGAGTACACTGTCCCCAATGAAGGAGTTAGAGAAAGGTTCTATGGAGCTGAAGGGTTTGCAGCCCCTTAGGATGAACAACAATTACTAACTAGTACCCTCAGAGCTCCCAGGGACCCAACCACCAATCAAGGACTATACAGGGTGGGACTGAATGTTCTGGCAGCATGTGTATAGTAGAGGACTGCAAATTCGATCATCAATAGGAGGAAAGGACCTCGGCCTTGTGAAGGTTCTGTGCCCCAGTGTAGGGGAATGCCAGGGCCAATAAGTGGGAGAGGGTGGGGGTGGCAGTCATGGGGAGGGGGGAGGCAAAAGAAGTTTGTTCTTGTTGTTCTTGTTTGTTTGTTTGTTTTTTGGAGGGGAACCTGGGAAAGGGAAAATTTACATGTAAATAAAGAAATTATCAAAACAATAAAAAAAAAAAAGACATGCTCTCTCGGGCTGGAGAGATGGCTCAGTGGGTAAGAGCACTGACTGCTCTTCTGAAGGTCCTGAGTTCAAATCCCAGTCAACCACATGGTGGCTCACAACCATCCCTAATGAGATCTGACGCCCTCCTCTGGTGCATTTGAAGACAGCTACAGTGTACTTACTTATTATTATTATTATTATTATTATTATTATTATTATTATTATTATTTATAATAATAAATAAATAAAATCTTTTTTAAAAAAGAAAAAAAATAAAGTTAATTATAGTGATGAGATTAAAAAAAATAAAATAAAATAAAATAAAATAAAATTGTCCAGCTCTAACAGAAGCCTGTGACGTAACCATTTTTACTGTGATATATCTGCATACCTCCTGTTAGTAACCTGATAAGTCAATAACAGTAATTATTTATCAATTTTATTTAATATTTTGCTATTAAATACCACACACACCCTTCCTCGCCTCCCACCCACATCACTGAGGAGCACACAAGTGGTTGAATGTGTCTTCCTTCTCTTGCATATTCTACTGGCAGAATTTTTCAAAGCCACTTTCCTCACACCCGTTTTTATGCTCTGGGATCATTTGTTTTGCATGAGAAATGAATGTGAGATCAACATTGTCCACATTCGGCAGCTGCTGAACAGGATCACTAGCAAAGGACGTGGTATTCTGAGAACGTTGGCAGTACCAGTGGAGCTGAGCAGACACGCAGCCCCCAGGACCAAGTGGGAATCAAATGCGTTGGTAGGTGGTTGAGTGATTAATACATTTTAATTAAGTAGTTTTTAAAGGGGGGGCTCAGCATATATTTGATTTGGAACAAATGATATCAGTATATGCCAGTTTGAAAGACCACGGCCCTGAAAACTGGGAAGGGAATGGTTGTCAGGGGCAATAGAAGGCATCCAACCAGGAACCTGGTGGGACTGACAGCTGCCTAGAGAGAGTGGTAAACTTAGCATGTCGGCTGATGTGGCTAAACAAAATTATGTGACTCTAGACTGAGCCCTCTGCACCCTGCTCCTAATATCCTTGGCCTATTCTGAACCTACAAACAGCTCCATGATAGAGGCCCCCTTCTTTTCAGTATGTTTTGCTGCGACAGGGGGTCAGTACTGCTGGACTCAGTAAGTGGATACATACCCCAGGCCCTCATCAGGAGGAGGCTAGCTCAGAGACATGTCCCATATGTCCTCAGAGAGCTGTCACTGTGACTGGGTCCCTGGGGCAGCAGCAAGAGCAGCCTCCATAATGGTCCCTCTTTGGCTCTCTTTCTTTTTCTGTCTTACCACCCCCGCCTCTCAGTGCTTACCAGAACCTTCTAGGTAAGTCAGCTGCCCCAGTTGCTTGTATGTTGGAGCAAGTCACCTGTTGCTATTGGGCAATAGCTTTTATGGTGGCAGACATGAGCTTTCCATGCCACACATGCTGCTCTCACAGTTCACGTCCATCTGTCTCACCTTAGGCCCACTTAAAATGTGCTGTGTACCATGGCCTCCTTGTAGTGTGTTTGCAGAAAGTAAATGAAGAGATGAAAGTTCCCTACAGGGTTCCATGCGAAGTGACAATGGGAGGCACTTAGACAAGAATGAGGATGGCTCAGAGGAAGCAAGGGTGGTGCCTACAAAGAGAACTCAGATACAAAGAAGACAATACAGGCTTTCTCCTCGGGGATCGGGAGAGTGACTCCAGCCATGTTAATTCACTATTTAGGAAAATGGTGATCAAATCAGATAGAAGCCTTGAGGACACTCAGATGGCTGATGGGATCTTCATAGTCATCAGTCCTTTGAACTTCCTTCTCTCAGGTTGGAGGAAGGTCAGAGAGACTACATGAGTCCCCTTCACAGAGGTGATGGCTTGCCCATGGCCTGGATGAAAGACAGTATTCACAGTTAACAGGGGACTGGATATCTTTCAGTGGGTAGCCTAGACTGGGCTGGTTGTGTGTGAGAAAGAGTATGAGGAATGTTGACAGTTCCTCTGAATTCTAAGGACTTGGATGATGAGCACAAGTGAGACTATGAGAGACTGAGTAGTCTAGGGACACAGCAGTGTGAGTGAGCCCAAGTGAATTGTGTACCTTATACTTTTAAATAAATAAATGTGTCATTAATTTTATATAGAAGTAAGTGGATTACAAGAGCAAAATTGATTTTTAATTGGAAAAACATACACATTGCATTCAGAAAAGCAAATTTACGAGCCACGAGATGATAAATTATTTCATAAACTTACATTATGTTTTAATGAATTATTCTAAGCAGATATTTATTACCATGAAGATTGGTGTCAGAGTTACAAAGGTTGCTAAATGCAGACAATCTGCTTGGTACTGAAGTCAGAAAGCCAATGAGGTACTTCTTCCTCCTTGAGAGAATATCCAGTCATGGCTTCTGGTCAGTGTGGCTTGCCTGGTCTATCTGGAGCTCTAATAGTTCGATCTCCAGAGTCAGCTTATAGACCTCCAGAGCCATTTTCACATCCTCTGAATCTGGCAGACATTGCATCATCTTCTTGCCTGCATACACAGGCTCACAGTCTTTAGAGGCCTCCTGAAAGAGATGCAGGTTTGGGATAGCAGTGAGTGCCTCAGCTGGTCATCAAGAAATAGGGCCACAGTGTATGGCATGCCCTAGAAAAATAGAAGGCATTCCTAGGTCTACGGAAGCTCACTTTTTACAGGAGTCAGTGTTTCATATACTCAAATGAAAATAGAAAAAATATTCTATGCCAACTCCCCAAATGACTTGAGAAAAAAAACAAAACAAAACAAAACAAAACAGGCTCTCTGCATAGCTTAGAAATGATCCACAGCAAGTCAGGGGTCAGCACTTCTGGCTGGGGAGAGCATTTTAGTGTTTGATGGCACAGAAGTTCTTGATCTGTGTTACTTACCTGCTCACATCTGGGCACCTTTGGGTACCAGGTTCCATTCTCTGAACAAGTGATGCTTTGGGAACCCAGCAAGACAAAACCAGAGTAACACTGGATGACGACATTTTCAGATTCAACATACTGGTCCTTATCAGCAGACAGCGTTCCATTTCCTATCTCTGGTTTCTGACACAGAGCTGTAATGAAAACGTGTTTTAGATAACTGTGATCTGAGGGGAAGTACAGTAAAAAAAAGAATGAACTGAACCTGTATGTAGTTTATTCTGTTTTCCATTTATTTGTTAGCAAAGTATTGAACATTTGCGACAGTATACGCGCATAACGTGAGTTTGACTTAAATCTCAAGATACTCTTGCTAAGTGAGTATATTATCTTTCTGTTTTGTAAAAAAGAAAATTCAGATACAGAAAAGGTAAGAAATTTGCCCATAGGTGTAATATGTTTAAACAATAATATGACATGATACTTTAAAAGTGTGTATGACCCCGGACTCTCCTGTGACATACTAACTCTTACTGCGAACAGTACTGCAAGACTCTGATCCTAAAGTTCTGCTATTTTATTTTTACAGTGAGGATAATTGTGTTAAATCATAAATTTCTGCAAGTGTAGCTCTATTAATAGCGTTTAAGCATAAAATGAGACCTAATCCCGAATCCTCCTGCTCCCTACAACTAATTGATGCTGAGTTTTCTCAATATACATCATCTACATCACGGTAGATGGATGGTACTTTGGCAGAAGTTCTGATGGCAAAACCTATCACTCTAATGTTTGAAAGTAGCCCAACAGAGCCTGCCCTGAAGCCAGAAGAAGATTTATTGAGAACTTTCTATAGGACCATGTATGTAATTACAAAATGTTTGGCCCCCAGAATACTTCTACAACATAGATAAGGAAAGTGACAATGTGAGCTGCCTCAAGAAAGTTGGTACTTGTGACTGAGAGAAAGATGTAGAAGGAACTAATGCTGTATATAGTTTTTATGGTTTTATATGGAAAATCATGTTTATTGTTTTTATTTAAAATAGACAAAATTGGCTCTATCGGAAGACTGTGAGAAGTTCAGGTAGGCCACCGACCTCTCTCTCTCTCTCTCTCTCTCTCTCTCTCTCTCTCTCTCTCTCTCAGAATCCTCCCATCCTACTTCCAACCCACACTCCCATGGCCTCTCAGCTTCCTGCTAGCTTACAACTACCATAGAGACTCCCCACTCTATCAGAGACCACACAGACCGTTAACCAGGCAAAGCTTCCAGAGATGGGACTTGGACACCAATCCAGCCACAAAACCTTTGACCTGTAATCTATCCTTCCTGCTAGTTGTCGTAGGCAATGGTAACAGAACTTGGCACAGAACTTGTGAGAGTGCCAACCAATGACCGGTCTACCTTAAGGCCCACACCACACGAGGGAACCCATGCCCAACACTGCCTAGACAACCAGGCATCAGAAGCTGGATGGCCCAGAGACCTATGATAGAAAAGAAAGTCAACAAAATGATTCCTAATGATACCCTTATGTACTTATAGATGGTGCTTAGCCAAACTGTCATTAAAGGGGCTACTAGTGGAAGTTGATGGGAGCAGATACGGAGATCCACAGCCAAACAGTAGGCAGAGAGGCAATCCTATTGAAGATCTCCATTGGACCCCGTCACTTGGAGCTTGAGGAACATCGTGGAAGAGGGGAAGAAAGAAATATAGATGATAAAGGGGTCAAGGAAACCAGGAGAATGAGGCCCAAGGATATTAACTAAGCAGAGCTCATAGGAATTCAGAGACTAAAATTGTAATCGCGGACCCTGCATGAGTCTGAGCTAGGTCCTCTGCATACATGTTATAGTTGTTAGCTTGACATTTTGGTGGGACCACTAACAGTGGGAATGGGGTGTCTCTCTTCCATCTGTTCTTGAAACCCCTTTCCTCCCTGAGTTGCCTCACCCAGCCTTGATATGAAGGTTTGTGTCTAGTCTTATTTGATTTTGTTATGCTATATTCGGTGGATATTTCTGGGTGGCAGTTCTGCTCATTTATGAAGGGAAATGGAGGCAGAATGGATCAGGGGGAGAGGGGAGGTGGGATTGTGGGGGGGCAGATGGGAAACTGGAGGGAAAACTGCAATTGGGATGTATTCTCTGATAAGTGGTTATTAGCCTAGAAGTTTGGAATACAGGAAGAACAACCCACTAATCACAAGAAACTTAAGAAGAAGGAAGACCAAAAGGTGGACATTTCATTTCTTCTTAAAAAGGGGAACCGAATACCCACAGAAGGAGTGGCAGACATTAACTATGGAGCAGAGACTGAAGGAAGGACAAGCATATAGCTATCTCCTGAGAGGCTCTGACAATACTTGACCAATACAGATGTAGAGGCTCACAGCCATTCATTGAACTGAGTACACTGTCCCCAATGAAGGAGTTAGAGAAAGGTTCTATGGAGCTGAAGGGTTTGCAGCCCCTTAGGACGAACAACAATTACTAACTAGTACCCTCAGAGCTCCCAGGGACCCAACCACCAATCAAGGACTATACATGGTGGGACTGAATGTTCTGGCAGCATGTGTATAGTAGAGGATCGCAAATTCGATCATCAATAGGAGGAAAGGACCCCAGCCTTGTGAAGGTTCTGTGCCCCAGTGTAGGGGAATGCCAGGGCCAATAAGTGGGAGAGGGTGGGGTGGCAGGCATGGGGAGAGGGGAGGCAACAGGGGTTTGTTCTTGTTTTTGTTTGTTTATTTGTTTTTTGGAGGGGAACCTGAGAAAGGAGAAATTTACATGTAAATAAAGAAAATATCTAAAAAAAAACAAAAAAACAGAAAGTTAAAAAGGAAGGAAGAAAAGGAACTCATATCATTACAAGAAGAAAAAAAAAAAAAAAAACAATGAAATGTTTTGTCCTGCATCTGGCAGGGAATAGCTTTGCTATCCAGTCCTGACCGCAATTCTACCCCTGAGGTCATGGGTGGGAAGACGTCACTACCTTTACACTGTGGAGCTGCTGGCCATTTTGAAGAGCTGCAGGAGATGCTCGCCTCTCCAACCAGTCTGTATCCTTTATCACATTGATATGTCACCTTACGGATGCCGATGTAGGACAAAGGAGAATTTGTATAACGTCCGTGGGCAATGGCAGGCGGAAAATCACAACCTTGATGATGAGACACGGGAGAGGAGGTGAGCTTGAAAAACATGTCAGACAGCGCTCCTCGGGATCTATGTATCTTGGAGGCTTCAGGCTATGCTTCGTTCTTCCCTACCTGCAGGATCACTGGACCAAAGCCATACACCTGTACTACCTTCCTAGAAGTCTTAGGTTCAGGAACTTGGATGCTTCAGACTATGCACTGGAATAATTTGGATTGCGAATTTTCTCCTGGGACCTATAAGTTAAAGGCTTAGCTCCCAGGTGATACTACTGGGCAGTGTGGGAAACTACAAGGTGAGGTCTCATGGGAAGTCCTTAGGTCACCAGGGGCTTGCTCTTTGCAGAGGATGTGTATCTCCCATTCTCTCCTCTCTTTCTTCGTTCTCTGGCTCATGACTGCGCAAATTGCTTTGCTCTAGCTTACACTCCTGCCATGCTGCGTCACCTTTACACAAGTCCAGAGCAATGGGGTCAACAGAACCAAATCTGAAACAAACAAACCGAACCTTTTCCCTCTATGTAAGTTAATCGCGTCACATGTCTGTGGTACCGGCAGAAAGCTGACAACACAAGCCATTCCTTTTTCCTTCCTTTTACAGACAATTCATTTACAGTGTTTGGGGTCCATTTTTTTTTTACATAAAGGCTGGATCCCATCCCAGGTTACACCTTATCTGTGGTGTACAATATATGATCAATTCAATATTTAATACTAAGATGTGTAAAGGAGGCCAAAATTTTTTTCAAAAAACAATTAGGATAGTGGAGTTAAAGACCCTGGTAATGGAGAGAGGGGGTGTCTGCTTTCCCTGTTTTCCTGAGGACAGTAAAATGTTTCACAAAAATAAATCTCTCAAACCTCTGCCCTTTGCATGCCAAAAATTAAGGTGTGTGCTTTCTTCCTGCTTGCCCACACAGACACATCCCATCAGGATGAGAGGAACGTGGGAACAGACCATAGAGCTTGACCACGGCTATGCTAGCCTTGAGCTGGAACTACCCTCTCCTTACCCATTCCATCTCTTAGATATACGGCTCTTTGTTAAAACAGTAGTCGAGACAAAGTCCCAAGTCACTGCTTTGGGAAGAACTACTTCCTGGGTGCTTCTTTCGGAAAATGTTCTTAAACTTCTTTCTATGTTTAATCTTAGCAATTGGTCTGTTGTGTCGGTAGAGTGACTCTACCACAGACTTTGGAGGGCTGTAGGAAGTGGAAACACGTCCTAAAAGTATGGCAAAGATGGCAATGCAGTTGTAATCTCTGAGTTGTCACTCTGTAGCCAAATAGCTCACCCATCTCCACCAAGAAAAATGTCTCCTGCGTGCTTTGTTTTAGAAGAAAACTTAAAGAAACGTAAAAATGGTGACTTTAGCATGGCGATCATGAACAAAACAAGACACAGAGCAGCCATCTGGAAAGGAGCGCTGCGGAGGTCCACACCCAGCCAGGAGGACCTTGAGTAAGGTGAGTGGTGCCCTGTGCTAGAACTCTGTTGTAGTCACAAGCATTGCATTAGATGTAATCCTGAAGTGTGGGAAATTAATCAGAGTAGAAAGGGGCTTAAGTGACTCAGGTAAGTAAGCATGCCAGAGTGGATGTACTACATACGCTGAAAAACAAAGCAAGAGACTACATTATACTGAAATGGTTGCAAGTCACAGCGTCTACCAAAGCTGTATAGGCATTAAAAATGAACCACAAGGTCAGAGGGGAAACCCTTAGAAATATAAGATTAATAGATAATGATGTCTTTACAAGTGGAAATCTTATCAACAGCCGATAAAGATGTACTCAATTTATATCACAAAAAAAAAATGCAGATGAATCATGAGGGGACTAATGTCATTTGGCCCAATAAAATCCATAATCTCAAGACAAGTATGGTACTCAGTCCCTATACTTCCAGTACCCTGGAAGCCAGGCAAGAGGTTGAGGTGAAGACTGCCTGAACTACAAAGCAAAATCTTACCTTACGAAATGATTGTTTAAGTTATCACAATTCCTCCTAAGGATTCTTAGCTTACATCAGTTTCAAGCCTATGATACTGACTAAAGAAGGTTAATGTTATTTAAATTTTATTTCACATATGTGTATAGTGAATGGGAGAAATTAGCAAGTGTGGTGGTTTGAGTGAGAACAGCCCCTTAGGCTCGTGGATTTGAATGCTTGGTCACTAGGGAGTAGCACTATGTGAAAGGATTAGGAGATGTGTCCTTGTCGAAAAAAGTGTGTCACTGGGGATGAGTTTTGAGGTTTCGAAAGCCCCCATCAAGCCCAGAGTCTCTTTCTCTTTCTCTGTCCTTCTCTCTCTCTGTCCATCGCTGTAGCACGCAGTTCTCAGCTATTTCTCCAGCGCCATTCAAGGTTGTATACCACCATGCTTCCCACTATAAATGAAAATCTCTGAAACCGTAAGTAAGCCCTCAATTAACTGTTTTTTTTTTTTTATAAGAGTTGCCTTAGTCACGGTGTCTCTTCACGGCAACAGAACGCTAAGACAGCACCACTAACTAAGACAGTATATAGTTAAACAGGCCGGAGTGGTCATTCTCGTATTTCTATCAAGCTCGCCAGTTTCTTCACTCTGCAATCAGGATTTTGGACACCTCAGTCTTCTATCAAGAACAACAAGCAAACCCTACCACAGCCTCTTCACGGCATGCAATATAGGTGCTATGAAAGGCTAGCACATTAAGCAAATGAGATCTCTGATTTAGCATAAGTCTATGTGGTTCTTCCATTCCTATAAGAAAAGTGGTTAGAAACAGTATCTACATTCTTAGAAAAGTCAAGAGTGTATATTTTTAGCTTAGGTCTTGGGCTGTAATAACACACCTATCTCTGTTACAGTAGAGCCTAAAGAGATCTTGACAGTCTGCATATCCATAGCACATTACATTGACCCAATATATTCATCAGTTTATATGTAATATATATACAGATATTACAATAAGTATATAACTACATATTATAATATATAATAAAATTATATATAATATATGAATATATAATACTAAAATGAATTGTACTGCTGAGAATAAAATGATGATATTATGGTATTCCAATGTAAAGATATAAACAGTCCTGTCACACTGATAAATACTAGATTATTCACTGAAGCCAAAGTCATATGATTTCCTCTTGCCCATCCTGCTATCAGGAAGGGAGGAGCTTGACATTTAAAGGGCAAGCAAACCTTTTCAGACTTTAAAGGCTGCATAATCTATGTACTTGAGAGTATTGCTCTAACCCAATACTAGATGACACAGGAGACTGCCAGGTTTGAGTGATGCTTCATTTTGGAAAAAAAAATGTGTAGCAGATCCGGGTCCCTCTCTAATGAAATCATGCTGATGCTGGAGACTCTAGGATTGGACTTTCGTGTGCTGAAGCTGTCTATAATAGGAAGATCTTCAAATGCCAGTGGCATAATCACATCACAGACTATTGAGATCCTGAAGGAAGGCCAGGCACTGCAGATGAGAAGTGCATGCCAATTAAGACACAAACTCTTGCATTTTACCATTTTACTTAACTCCTTAGAGGGACAAAGCTCCTGACCTTGGGCCAATGGACCCTATAGCCAGAATCATTTGTCATGAGTAATATCTGTACAATGTATCAAGTTGTAAAGTCAGGCAAGTGAGAATCCATTTCAAAACAGAAATGGAATGTCTGGGATCAAGCATTGGGAGAATCTGATGACATCTGAAAATGAGCTCCAGAACGTTCCTTCCCTGCTGGTGCCTGACTGTGGCCGAATCTCAGCTCACACTACTGGCTACAGGACTATCCACTCTAGATCATTGGCAGGAAGAAGAAATGTTTCCAATTGATTGACAGATGGGCATTTTGCATGTGTGTACAATTTGAAATGAATAGAGGTTACATTAAACCTGGGCAGGGGGATCTTATAAGACAGTAGTAGAAGGTAACCTTTGAGATAGGCATAGCTGTATGGGGCACACCTGAAAAGAAGTAGCCTCGGAACAGACTACATTGGGATTAGCGAGATAAAGTGAAGGCTCTGTCTGGCCATGTATCTTTAGGGAGAAAGGTTGGAACACTGGGCACATTTTGACCTGGTATAGAAGAAGGTAAGTAGACACACAGGAGTGGACATGAAGGCTGGCGTTCTTATTATGTATGTTGACTGCAGAACACCCAGTATAGAAGAGATGTTAAAGGACCAAGTAGAAAAAAAAAACATGCCTCTGCCAGTTAAAGTTGGATGTCTCCTGTCACTGTCTTTTTGTCACTGCCACGATCAAATGGGTAGACCAAAGGGTAGAAAGAGCAGAGTTTGCCAGGATGCTGAGGGGAGATATGCAGGGGCCAACAATGTGGACTCCCACTCAGCAGGGCCAGTCATTACCTCTGAGTTTCCAACACTCCAGAAATGATGTCCTTAACACAGTGGCTAGAAGTAACCAAAAAGCCACAGTAGAAATTTGTCTTTATCAGACCCCTTGTACCTTGAAAGTATGTAATTCATTTTGGTACACAAGTATTACAGACACGAATTTGCCTTTCTTGACTGCTCAACCTCAGTCATTATGTACTTTAAGGACTATAGAGTACATTGGTTATGCAACCCCAAAATATAATTGCTATATTGATCATTTGGAAATGAAGGAAACTCGAGACACTAGCTGCAGAAAGGATCTACCCAAACTCCCATTTTCCTATCTAGAGCAAGCTATAAAAATTTCCTTTGAGAAAGAGGCCTTCTTTGTACCAGCACAAGAAAATGTCAGCAGAAAAGGGAGACCATTGCTGCTGCAATGTATCTGCACACTAAATTCTTTAAAATAACCTATATATTCTACTAGCTTTATACCCCCTTACAGATCTCCTAGTTATGATAAGCAGACTCTCCATTTGGGCCTAAAGATGCCTGGTAGATGTCTTGTGTCCTAATGTAGCATAAAGCTTGGGAGCTCTGCCTCCACTTCTTAAAAAGGCTGTTCCTTTGATTAAACATTTAAGGTCAGGCTTCTCATAGATTCTGCACATGTACCATGTGCTATGGGTTGAACTTCTAGTGACTCCCTCAAAAAGGTACTTGTTTTGAAGTTTTGGTTCCTAATACAACAATGTTCAGAGGAGGCATTAAGGAAGCAACTGGACCATGAGGGTTCTGACTTCATCAAGAGATTTATCAATTCAAAATGTGATGGCATTTGAGGGAAGTAGCGGGAAGGTTAGAAACCAGAGCCTCATTGTTGGAGGCAAGACAAGGTGGACATGCCTTTGAAGTAATGCTCTTGTTACCTTCCCCTTCTTTCTAATCTCTTTGCTTTCTGGCCACTACTAAATATCCAGCACTTCTCCACTGTCACATTCATGACAACTTCAGTATAGACTGGAGTAACTGAGTCAGCCAAACAGAATGTAACTTCTATTGCCATGGCCAAAAACAAATCTTCCCTTCTTTAAGCTCTTACTCTCAGTAACTTGTCATATAGCAGTGGTTAAAATGTTAATCCAATAAGAAGTGTCTCTCGAAGATCGGGTGATGCAGGGCTGAGGGAGATGGCTTAGGGGTGAAGCACTTTCCATTTAAGTTGGAGGATATGGATTTGAAGCCTCAGAATGTATAGAAAACTAGGCACAGTACAATGCACGTCTCTGGAATCCTAGTAGTCCTATGGGAAGATAGAGGCAGGGTCAAGAGAGTCCCTGAAATCTTTTGAGCTAGCATGCTTAATATATGCAGCCCAAAATGAGAAACTGTCTCAAAGGAGGCAGGATATGAGGACTGATTCCTGAGGTATGTGGATGTCTTTGCATATACACAGGGAGGAGTGGGAAGGGGGTTACTAGCCCTAAATTTACCTATCTCATTTCCCTTAAAACTGAAGCTACTAAGAGAAACTGGGGTATTTTTCTTCTAAGTCTTCTTCTAGAACCTAGAGCAGTGCCTATAAGCCTCTAGTAATTGTTCTAGATCTAAAATCACCTTTCAGGAAAAGTGGAGCCTCTTGGATAGACTACCCCATGATGAAATCACCTTCCTGCTTGAGGTTGGCCACTGTGCCTTCCTCTCTAAGCAGGAGAAACCATCTGGGAACCTGACCTCTTAACACACAACTTCTTGGGAGCGACTTTGCAAATCCACAAGCAAGACAGTGGTAGTGATCAACCTACCCACAATGCCTCTATTCTTCATCTACTTAAACCTAAACATCAAAGAAGGGCTAAGATGCTTGATCTCCTCCACCATACCAATGTGGTCATATCAATTATTTACCTATTTTTCCACCCTTATTTTCCCACTTAACTTCTGGCCTGAGCAGCTGGGCCTAATTTTCTGGGACCTCCAAAGGAAGACCATTATCTTAGAACTCAATTAATATACTATTGCCTTCATATTGACTATCTCTACCCCAGAGAATATTTTGCTCTCATTTCTTCACAAATAATTTGTTCTTTACCAAAATGTATAAAGTTTCCCACTTTGGCCATTTCTGCATATTTTTGGTCTCTTACAAGGGTTTCCACATATGTGTAAAAAAAACTCATGAAAAATGTGAAACCACCTCTTCATCTGTGTCGATTTGGTTCCTAGACAGTCAATGATCCCACTTCCTGGTGGAAAGGGAAGCAGATATTGCTCCAAACCAGATACTTTTAATCTTAAGTGGTGCTGAGGGTTGAGCAATCAGGAGTAGGCTGCTTAATAAAAAAAATTCTCCAATTACAAATCCCAAAGAGAGATCCATGACAACAGAGTCACAAATAACAATTCAAAAACACAGGAGACAAGACAATCCAGGACAAGATGACTCCTCCACAGTTAAAAATAAAATAAAATAAAAAAAAAAATGTGTGCCTCCTCAACTACTGAGCTCAAAGACACAAACATAGGTAAAATCAAGATGAAGATGTTGGAAGTTAATTGAAAAATGATCAATGAACTAAAAGAGAATATAAGCATATGCATTCAACCCAAGGACTTGAGACGAAATTCAGCAAAATAGAGGGGAAAGCCAACAGAATGGATAGGGAAAATAGCAATATAAAAAGTCACCAACATGGAAATATATTCAGCAAATAAACTGAGATTTTGAAAAACAGAAATACAAACAAAAAAACTCAATGAATCAAAGAAAGAACAAAGTGAAAGCATTGCCAACTCCTACTTATCAAGTAGGTGAAAGGCCATCAGGAGGTTAGGACAAGGTTGATGGGCTATCACATATAAACATTGATGAGAAGAAAATGAAATGACTGTGACAACAGCATCCAAGAACTCTGGGACATGAGCAAGGGAACAAACCCAAGAATCCACGGACTAGGAAAAAGAAGTAAGACAGACGTTAAAGGCCTACAACGTCTATTAAAGTAGAAAAGTTTCCAGATCTAGAGAGAGGAATAAACATTAAAACAAGGAGACATTTATTGAAATAGAGATTCAAACGGAAGGCCCTTTCTATGACATAGTATACTCAAGATATGGAATGTATAAAGCAAAGAAACAATATTAAAAGCTGGAAGGGAACAACACTAGCATACCTACAACAGAAGAAACATCAGGAAAATATCAGGTCTTACTTTTTTTTTTCACTCATCAAGTCCAAAAGCCAGGAGACTATGGAATGTTATCTTTCAAGCCCTGAAATAAATGCCTAATAACCACAACTGCTATTACCAGCAACGCCATTGGATGGGTTGCTTGCTGCTGTGTTAAAATACCCTGGCAAAAGCAACTTAGGGTGGGATTGCATTCACTCACAGTCCCAGGTTCCTTACTGTGGAAAAGTAAAGGAGCAGGAACTTGAAGCCACTAGTCACATTACAACCACAGTCGGGAAACAGAGGGGATGGAATGCACATGTGCTTACTCAGCTCATTGGGCCAGGGTCCCACCTATGAAAATGGTACCACCCACACTCCAAGAGGTCTTCCCACCTCAACATGATCAAAATCGTCCTCCCCACCCTGACATATACACCAACAAACTGCCTAATTTAGTCAAGCCCTCTCCAAGAGTCTCCTCTCAAGTGATTTGGCTGACAGCTAAAACTGACCAGGACAGTTTTGAAACTCAAAGAGAGATAAGGATATCTCAAGGAAAGTACAAATCAAGGCAGTGAGTACCACCAAGCTAGTATTGCAGGAGACATTCAAAGAGACACTATACAGAGAAGCAAGACATGTTCAATGATGAGACCGCAGAAAGTAATAAACACCATGAGAGAAATATCTGAACAAAGTAGAGCTAAGAAGCACTCTATCGTGTCCAACAGGATGAACAAATCCCTAAAACTAATGGAGGAGAAAGGGCAGAGCAAATAACTCAAGCAACCAGAAAACAACTAGCAAAATCTGGTAACTATCTCTTACTAGTAGCATTAGGTGTAAATGCTCTCAAATTATCAACAGAAAGTCAGACACTAGCTGACTGGTTCTGCAAACTAGATGCAACTGTCTGTGCTTTCCAAGATACATTCACTGACTGAGATTTCTGAGAGACATCCATCTTGGGGAGTGGGGGTGCGGAGGCAGAGGCAGGTGGATCTCTGTGAGTTCAAGACCAGCCTGGTCTACAAAGCAAGTACCAGGACAGACAGAGCTAAACAGAGAAACCTGTCTTGAAAAGCCAACAAACCAACAAACAAAAAATAAAGATCTATCAAGCAAATGGAAACAAAAACATAAGGGAGAATAGCTATTCCAATAGCTTAGTGAAGGGGAACAAATCAACAATTTAACAAAAAGATACGCAGGACCTCCTATGTATCCCAGCCTCACCACTATGTTGCCTCGGGTGGCTTTGAACTTAAATTTTCCTTGCATTGATCTCGATAAAATTTCTTTTAATAATCTTCACACTATTAATATAAAGAAACTCTGGGGCTGGAGAGATGGCTTAATGGTTAAGAACAGCGGCTGCTCTTCCAGAGGACCTGGGTTCAATTCCCAGCACTCACGTGGCAGTTCACAACTGTCTGTAAGAGAATTCTTGTTCAAGGAAATATGAACCTTAACACAGACATACACGAAGGCAAGACACCAACGTACATAAAATAAAAATAAAATTTAAAAATTAAAAAAAAAGAAAGTCGTCCCACAGAGCATAGTTGTTTAAGCTCTTACTTGGCTCACATGATGGTGCTCGAGGGTGCCATACACCATTTGATTTGCAAGTAGCTGAAAAGGTGTGACCTTTATCACATCTATATGATATTTCATCATTGTAGGAATAAGTACAGCCATTCCCAGGATGTGCTTTTGTATGCAGAATGACTTGTACATTCTTTGGGTCTGGTACTGGACAACATATCTCTAGAGGAAAAAAAAAGAGATAATTAAAGGGTCAACAATATCATCATGGAGACGTTCATATAGTTAATGATTCTATTTATACACTGCTGAAGAGAAGTTTTGGGCAGCAGAAAAGGAAACTCAAAACACTCGCTCTGTACCTTGTATAAAATTTCTAAAAAAATCAATTCCGGTCACCTCCTCCTAGTAAGCACATGTTTATTGTTTGAGAATTTCAAACACGCCTCTCACATGCTTTACTAAAGTCAGCTCCAATTCTCCCCACATGTTCTCCCTTATTCCCTATTCCCTCTCAATTTCATGTTTCATTTGTTAAATACACCAAGTGCCCTGAATGCATTCAGTATCTGCACAGGTGTAGGGCCATCTCCTGAAGCACGGATAGCTGCATCCCTGAACAATGTGACAGCAAAAATCTGACTCTCCATTTCCAGGCAGCCATCAATTGCTAATAGCTCTGTCTTGTGTCTCTAAATACAAGGAGAAAGTGGTTGGTTGGTTGGTTACTCCCATGACATTTATGCCTTTATTGCACCAGTGGGCAAATCTTGCTAGGCCAGTAATTATTGTAGCTTAAAACAGTTTACAGCTGGATAAAACTAATGATTACTCCCCTCCTTCCCCAGTAGTGTGCATATCACCTTGCAAGCATCTAAGTTGATGCAAACTTGTCTTCTCCGTGTTCTATGATTCAAGTATGAATGATAGCAATGACATACCATTTGCCCCCTACTGACCAATGGCCTTTTAGAGAAGTACTCATACCTGGCACTGAGCTTTTTATTTGCTAGTCTATGGTACCTGACAGAGGCACTGTTCCTCTCCACACCCATAACAGGATAATCCATCTTAAACTCTTTGTATATGTGTATATTTATATGTTTTGGAAGCTTATAAAGTAGGGGTTGTCTAAATAGCTTTTTAAAAACCTTTAGTGTTATGTCTCCCCATACTTTCTCCTCTATCCTGCCCTCCCACTCCTTCCATACCATTTAACACTAAGACCAACAATTGGTCATAATCATAGCTGAGTTCAAACACTATATGGAGTATACATGAACACACAAAGAAGGCTGTTCTATATTTTAGTGGAAATAATTTGAGTTCTCCTCCATTTAGCATTGTGTGGGCTATAGGTATCATATATATTGCCTTTATTATATTCAGGTATGCCTCTGTACCTCTAGTTTTTCTGGGGCTTTTATTATAAAGAGATGTTGAGTTTGTCAAAATCCTTTTCTATACCTACTGAGATGTTCTCATGGTTTCT
>JADRCD010204181.1:0-45519 GCA_019843815.1 Montemys delectorum | reverse complement strand
TTTATTTATTTATTTATTTATTTATTTATTTATTTATTGTTGTTGGAGACGCTACATCGGTTTGTGTGTAACTGTCCTAGTAACACCCATTGTCCCAGAATATGTCTCTTCTAATGCTCACACATGTTCAGACTGGGGATCTATTATATTATCACTCTAGTAAAAACTGAGACTATAACAAGGATTTGATGGTCTATCTGTATATTAGACCTACAATGTAGGCACTGAACTCAGCCCTGGTTCACATGTGAACATTCTCGTGAGTTGATTCTTCATGATCATTCAAATAGCTCAGAATATGCTCAGAGCACCTGAGCATTTTAAGCTCCAGAAAGACATTAAAGCAGCAATTCCACTTGGACACAGGAGACCAATGGAGCATAAAGGACCACATACTCAAAACACTGTCAGGGGCCAGGCAGGCAAGCAGGAGTGAAGCGGAGGATATGCAAAACCAGAAGAAATGGGACAGGATTCTGTCTCCTAGACAGTGCAGAGCTCTTACAGAATTCAAGTAATGTTAAAGCTCACTTGGCCCATTGTGAAAACCTCACCTGTGGACTGAAGAGTGATTTTGTTTAACAGCCTGTGACTTGTAGAACTCATAGGATTAATCTAAAATTCTCAGGCAAGAAATGAGAGCATTCAGAGTAAAAGCTAGGCCATTCAATGTCTTTCTCTCTTGTGAATCTAAGCATCTATACCAGTAGTGGGCTCGTAGTATATGGTGAATGTGAGTTTTCTGAGCCAATGGCTACTCACTGTTCAATTCATGTCTCAACAGCAGGAAGCTGTGTGGATGGGTAGGACAGCTGTTTGAGTCTCCTTAAAATTTAACTATGATTTCATTGGCAGAGAATCTTGGAAACATTGATTATTAGACATTTCTCGGTTCTGGTTCATGGGGGAGAAATTGCTCAAGACCTATGGGTTGTATTGGTCTTCATTTAGAAGAATGCAGGGGATCCTCAGAACCACACAGACTGAAAAAATCTATGGATTTATAACCAAAGGCTCTGGCAGCATTCTTGAAACAGATTTGCCAATGCTCTTCAACATAAATACATACATCTGGGTGTTGGCTTTGCAGAACAAACTGAGGTGTTGCGAGATGTATTTATTCTCCAGCTCTTCTGGGTCACAATTGAGGATGGCAGGTAGTGGCAAAATTTTAGACCTAAAGCTCACACTTCATTTTTTTTAATAGAGTAACTGAGAACAGAAATAAAGATGTGAGGACTCTGGCTCCTCTCTATCACTGATAAAAGTGGCCTTTGATCAGCTGGTTTCTACATTAAGATCACAAGGATTGTGACCTGCACTGGTCTTTAGGGTATAGCCTACACTTAAGAACTGGAAATTACAGAGACCTGTAGCCAAACATTAGCTGGATCTTGGAGAGTCTTATGGAAGAGTTGGGGGAAGAATTGAGAGACCTGAAGAGGACGGGGACTTCACAGGAAGTCCAACAGAGTTAACCAACCTGGACCCTTGGAGGTTCCCAGAGACTGAACCACTAACCAAAGAGTGAGCATGGGCTAGACTTAGGTCTCCTGCACATATGTGGCAGATGTGCAGCTCATTCTTCATGTGGGTCCCCCAACAACTAGAGTGGGGGCTGTCCCTGAATCTGTTGCCTGTCTGTGGATCCTGTTCCCTTAACTGGTCTGCCTTGGCTGGATTTAGTGGGAGAGGATGAGACCAGTTCTGCAGTGACTTGATGTGCCAGAGAGGTGGGGGGCACCCAGGGAGTCTTCCCCCTTCTCAGAGTAGAAAAGGAAGGGTGGAGGGGAGGGCCAGTGTGAGGGGGGATTGGGAACGGGGGCTGATATTGGAATGTAAAATGAATAGATAAATTAATAGAAGAAAAGAATTGGAAATTACTCTGCCAAGTACATAAATATAATGAGTGATAATTCTGACAAACGGTGGGCAGTGGTGGCACATACCTTTAGTGCCAGTACTTGGGAGGCAGTGGCATATGGGTTTCTGAGTTTGAGGCCAGCGTGAGTTCTAGGACAGCCACGGCTATACAAAGAAACTCTGTCTTGAAAAAACAACAACGAGAGAGAGAGAGAGAGAGAGAGAGAGAGAGAGAGAGAGAGAGAGAGGAGGGGGGAATTCTGACAAACAAATCGGCACAGTTGCATAATGACATGAATAATGTAAACAAGCTCCTTTGTTATCTATAGTGTCTGAGTTGCCAGGGCTCAGGGGCTCAGAGTACAGTGTTTTTACATCACAGTGAGGCAAAGGTAACATGGAAATCAATAATAACCTTACTCATATTTGATTTCTAATCTTTCTCCATGCCAGTGATGAAGCACAACACTAGGCCCCCAGTGCTGGCCTCAGATGGTAAACAAACCCAATAATCTACAACGGGCTGTGCTGTTAAGCTGAAATAGTGGGTGGGTTTGGTGTTTCCATAAATTTTAAATTCACAATATTTTCAGCTTACATCAGGCTTACTGGAACACAGCAGTCTTAAGCTGAGGAAAAGCTATCTCTGTCTGTCTAGCTCCCCCTACCCCTTGTTTGCTGTATTCTGAGGCATTTATCATGCTTTCTATCAACAAAAGAATCTAGAACACAGCTAAGGACCGACTATTAGCTAACATGTCAAAGCCGCATCCCACCCTTTCATGTTTTAACAGCATACTTTCAATTTTCAGTGTTGTTTCTTACTTATATACTTGAGAGACTTTATTCTGTCATACCTCCCATTCCCCTCCCCCTCTCCCTCTACTACCATGGCACTAAAGCAACACGCAATCGCTAGCAACCTTCCTTCCGAGTTTGAGTTTTGTTCTCTGCCCGTGTCAATGATAGGGGTACCATAGGATTTCCATCCCACCCTGGTTATGGCAGAAAACAAGAGTGAGGAACCTAAGGCACACTCTTAAAAGTCAGACCATACACTACTTAACTTAAAAGCATCCTCCTGAAGTTAAAGTTTCAATTTCAGGTAGATGACCTTAAGGTCAAATCAGTTCTATGTTCTCAATAACTATATATTCAATCCAAGGTGATTTGGGGAGATACCTTGCACAGGCCGAGAACAAAACAGTAGCTCAGTGGTCATAGCCATGGTCACTATTATTGTGGAGCACACAGCATGGCTTCTCATATCTTAGAGCTGGGCAAACACTTTAATACATAGTGGTTTTCAAACCCAGCTGGAGAGACACATGTGCTGACTACTGAGTTTCAAATATAGATATTCAAAACCTATCTAATCTGGTGCTCTGAGAATTTAAAGCTCTAGGATTTGCTTTTTAAACACACACACACACACACACACACATGCACACACAAACACACACACAAGTTCCCAGGTATTTTGAGGTGAGTGGTTCATGGCCCATCACACAAGAAACCAATGCCTCAGGAAGTTTTTAATCAAAAGCTTGCTACATCAAGAATCTATTTATTTTTTCCCAAAAGAAAAATTCATAATTATATTTACACAGCATTTACATATAAGTGTAAAAATGTGTGTATATGTGTGTGTGCATGTAGTCACATGGCCACACATTTAATTTCTAGTAACTTTTTTTTTTTTTTTTTTTTTTTTTGGTTTTTCAAGACAGGGTTTCTCTGTGTAGCCCTGGCTGTCCTGGAACTCACTCTGTAGACCAGGCTGGCCTTGAACTCAGAAATCCTTCTGTCTCTGCCTCCCAAATGCTGGGATTAAAGGCATGCGTCCCCATCACCCGGCTTAGTAACTTCTTATGTAGTAAAATCATTGTCTAAATAGTTTCCTGGGCTATCTTACTTTATATGTTTTTAACATTTTTAAAGATGAATGATTCTAAACATTTTTAGGGTTTCCATCCTAAATTAAAATGAGCGGCAGCAGCCAAGAAATTTTTCAATAAATTTGGTAGCTTTCTCATTAGGATGGTGAAGATCTTAATCTCTACACATATGCTGAATAACTTTTACAATACGAAAATTACCAGGTGTACATTTTTTTAGAACATGGGTCTAAAAACTTGCTTTTGTATTGGGAAAAAGAGGGTCAGGAAAATATTAATACAATGTGGGAAACCTTCAGGAATTCTCTTGGTGTTAAGATGGAAGTTGCCATGTCCTTCCGGGCTCTTTTCTGCCAAGCCTTCCCCACTGTGAACACTGTTCTCAAAGCTATGCCATGTCCAAATGCTTAGAGCATTTCATTAAAGGGCTAGAGGGAAGGTTGGGTACCAGGAGAAATAAGGAAGGCCCCTTTGTGTGAGCAGAGAGGCCCTGTAGGTCAGTGGGAAAGTCAGTGTCTTTGGAGCGGCATCAGGTTATTTGCTCTGTTTTATATATTTAATGATGCTATAGTTTGACCTGTCCCAGTCCCTCAGGTGTTAATAATTTAGAGGCTAATATAACCTCTAAAGTCTTTGATTCAATGACAGAAGTGCCGTTTTCGTAAAGTAACATTCAAAGTAACAGGCTCCTTAGGACACCTTTGTATATACTTTGTATATACTTGGTCAGCCCTCCTCTCCTCCATGTCCTGTCTCTTCTGCCTCCCACTTGTATTCTTTCCACCCCCAGTACTCCACTTCCCACTTTTCACGTGATGTCTGTTGTATAGCCTCTCTTAGTCAACGTTCTCTTGCTGTGAATAGACACTATGACCATGGCAACTCTTATAAAGGAAAGCATTTAACAGGGGCTTCTTACAATTTAGAGGTTTAATTCGTTATCATTATGGTGGGAAGCATGCTGGCATGGAGACAGACATGGTGCTGGAGAAGGAGCTGAGAGCTCTACAACTAGATTACCAGACAGCAGGAAGAGAGACCTACTGGGCCTGGCTTGAGCTCTTAAACTCAAAGCCTACCCCCAATGACACACTTCCTCCAACAAGGCCACACCTACTCCAACAAGGCCACACCTACTCCAACAAGGCCACACCTACTCCAACAAGGCCACATCTGCTAATGCTTCCCGGGTAGTGCTGCTCCCTGATGACCAAGTGCTCAAGCATATGAACCTATGGGGCCCATTCCTATTCAAACTATAACGTGGCCCTTTCTCTCCCTTCCTTCTAACTTCTTTTAATACCTTGAGTAAGCCCCTTTCTAATTTCCTAAACTCTCCTACATTTACCCCCACAGACACACACACATTAAAATTAGAAGGTAGGCTTCACAAGTGAGAGAAGACAAGTACTGATTGTCTCTTTGAGCCTGGGTGACATAGACTATCTACTTGCTATTGTGGACAGAATGGCCATAATCATGTGCAGGTAACCCTGTGGTAGGCTGTGGATTTCTCTGGGCACATGCCCAGGAAACTGTAGCAGAGTTTGGTGGGGAAGATGGTGGGGATTGTTTTATTCATTACTCGCTGGCTACATTTGGGTGACTACATACTTGCATTTCTCTCTCTCTCTCTCTCTCTCTCTCTCTCTCTCTCTCTCTCTCTCTCTCTGTGTGTGTGTGAGTGTGTGTGTGTATGTTTACATGAATTCAGTGTAGAGATCAGAAGCCAACATCCTGCGATACCTCTCAGGTACTCATGCTTGATCCACCTCCCCAACTCCTGCTTTTATGGTAAGACAGGAATAGAGATTTCTGTGTGACTTAGAGAGCCATGTGTTTGTCACCCAACAATCCACCCAAGGTCTCTGAAGACAAGGAATGGCCATGAGAAGGAGTAAAGAGACCCCTGAACCATGAAGAAATAGACACAAATAGCCATGCTGTCTCAGTCCACCCCACACAACTGACATCGAGCCTCACAATGACACAAATGATTTGTGCTATGAAAATGCACTGAAGGAAATCTTGTTCTAGTGTTTTTCTAGTTCTTTCCTTTCTCTGATTCTTTTATATCAATATTCTATAGCATGCGTGATTATTGCTAGAACATGAAGAGTCTAGGGAGTCTCTAAATCTACAGGTCTACTGTTTCCTAATCACCCTGTGGTCTCTGTTCCGAAGCTTTGAAGCTGATCTACTCAAAAAAGTATAACTGTAAGGAGAGAAAGAATGGCTGCCCATTGGCTTGGAAAGTTTGAGGCTAGGGTAAGGTACAATAAACTAAACAGAAAGCTATAGTTGGGCTGTATGAGAACCAATAAGACAATCGGTAACCTGGAAAAAGATCTGTCTGGAGAGCAGGTGATGATAACAGAGAGTTCCTCCTATATGACAGTTTTAAGTAAGCGTAGTGAAGAAAAGACGGTCTGGCAGCAGCTCATACTATCTATTGTGACCCTGGGCAACCTCAGGAGACCCCAGCTCCTAGCAGACCATGTGATCACCAGGAGACACAATCCTCCTCTCAGGTCTGCTATGGTGTTTGTAGGTCAGCGGCTTCCCATTCCTCTCTAGTTTAGAATATTTTTAACTCACAATGGAGTGTATCAGGACAAAGCCCCATTGTAAGTGGAGGGGACTTCCACTTTGTCGGGTTGGCGATGTTCTCCAGACATTGATTTAATTGGAATGAAAATTTAGCTGATGAGCACTCTGCAGGCTGGCCAGAATTTCCTGGACATCCATTTGTGTGCAGCATGGCAGTTCTGTCATACAGGCATGGTTACCACGTGCTGACTGGTCATTTTGCCATTTTGAGAAGTTGGTTATGGTCCAGGTCAAATAGAGGTAAGAGGGCTGTGAAGTGTGCTCAGTCCTAACCTGCCTTTCAGGTACTTCTGTCTCTTGTTTCAGCTGTGTAATCATGTCCATCACAAAGATGAATCAGACATGTAATTCCAGCACTGCAAAGGCCAAAACAGAAGGATTTCAGGGAGCACCAGGCCAGACAGGGCCACATAGCCAGACTCAGTCTCAGAAAAAGGATACATGATCCAGGTGTGGCTTGCATATTTGTATTACAAGGTGGTAACAGGATCATTGGGAGTTTGGGGCTAGCCTACGAAAGCAGGGTGCTGTTTCAAAATAGAGAAGCAAAGTAAGCAAAATTCAGAGGGATTCCACAGTGTGAGTCCTCATGCTGACGTGCCACCAGGGAGGGCAGTGAAGAGAGATCAACACCACAACTAGTGCTAGTGGTAGTCTTCCATTTGTACGACACATTCTGTTTTGTTGCAAGGCCCTTCATTACTCACCTGCCCTGTGTAATGTAGATACTCCATAACTCCCTTTCTGATAGGTGGGTAGATCCTCAGACATGGAGCCATTCTCAACTGCTGTGACAAAAGCAACTTAGAGAAGGGAGGTTTATTTTGGTCCGTTCTGAGGGCACAGCCTGTTATGGCCACAGGCGCTTGAGGCAGCTGGCCACATTGCTTCTACAGTCGGGAGCAGGCAAAGTTGGATGTTGGTGCTCTGCTCACTTTTTGCTTGCTGTTCAGCCTAGGACCCTAGAACACAAGATGCTGTGGTTCACTTTCAGGGTAGGGCTTCCTATAGGGTAAGTCTGGAAATGCTCTCACAGAAAGGCTTAGAGGTTTGCCTCTTAGGTGATTCTAAGCCCCCTCAAGTAGGCAATCAAGATGACAAGCATGCCCGCCTTTGCATGGCTTGTAGGGAAGCCACTGGAGACTAAGAACTAGGTTCAATTATCTTTCAATATACCACACTACCTCCTTGTGCTGCAGGAATTCAAAGAGCTTGAATGCTCACCACCGTAGCATTCAGATACCCCGAACAGTCAATGGCACTGATGAACTGTTCCCAACACCTGACCCTACTGGAGATCAACATGGGCAAATGATTTTCTGTTAGAGGTCATCATCATTAACTTTCAATGATTACAACGTTCATCCTGAAAATTCAATGGAGAAACTGCTCTAGCAGTTCTGATGCAAATGTCACTGATCTGGACACTCTTACCTCCCATCTAAGGCTCAGCAGAGCAGACCGATAGTTGGCTGTGCAGTGGTGCCACGATGCTGGCCCTCTTGAACTTTGCTGACCACCATAGGTTGTTATTCTGTTCAGTGTCATCTGGCGGCTTTGGCCTTCAGAAATTTACCACTGAATGACAGCATTGTGAGAGCTAACCTGGGAGTGATTCTGGCTCCTAATTTACCTCTTAATAAAACTTAAACATTAATTAAACATCTCGCTTGGCTATAGCCTCTAAATATTTTGAGAAACACAGCTGGGGCAGGTGGGTCTGGAGGAAGCCATTGAGCAACACCTTGAATTGGCTGGAGATGATTGGTAAAATCTGGAGACTACCCTTGCTCTGTTTCCAGGGGATGAAGGAGTTGAATATCTTCAGAGAAATGGGGCAAACAACTAGACCCTGTGGCCTCTGCCCTCTGCATTTGTCTAATGGTCCACCTTAAACTTGTGCTATCAATACAAAAGTTTAACAAAGCTATTTCCCAGTGCCAGAAGATTCTAATTTTCTATCTGTGTGGTCTGTCTGCCTGGGATACTTCACTATAAAGAAGGCCAACTTTGTCTTACATTTTAGGCTTTTTGTTTTGAGACATCATCGAACGTAGCCCAGGCTATAGTCAAAGTCAATAGATAGAACTGAAGATGACCTTGAACTCTGACCCTCCAGACTGAACCTCAGCTACCTACTGAGTGTGCCACCAGGCCCAGCTTATATTTTAAATTTTATAGATTGCTTGCTTTTAAAAATGATTTCTGATTCAAAGATCTTTATAAAACTATAATTAAAAAGAGAATGGTGAGAAAGCTATTTGCAGAGAACCCCTCCAGCCTTTACTTTTTCATTGCGCTTATTTTTGGGGGATTTTTAAAAAGATGTTGAATACTTCATGGGACTGGACTTTGGCTCTGCAACCATGATGAAGTGTCTGGCTTTCAGAGGGTGAGTATGGTTTTAAACATGAACCAATACCAGAAGTATCCTGGAAACCTACAGAGTCCAAATCTTTGGCTCACTTCCTACCCTCCCAGGGCTATGCTTTTCCTGCCTCTGTGGCTCTGTTCCAAGAATTCATGACACTGAAAATGAGCTCATCTTCTTATATTTAAGCAAGACTTAATTTAAACAAATGCTTCTGTTGCTCTTGGGGACAGGACTAACAGAGTTAGGGAATCCTCCCAAAGGTTTTGTGTGCTTGTGTGTTTAACAGTGAAGGTAGATGACTATTGATATCTCTATATATAGTAATTGTCTGATCCACACACCACTGGTTTTGCTTCCTATATCTTGAGTGTATATTTTATATGATATTTTTATGCCATCAAATAAGAATTCAGTATTTTTAAAGCATTTTAAAAATTATATATGTGTGTGTATGCATGTGTGTATATGTGTGAACATGTACATGAGTGTGTATATGTGTGTGGGTTGGTACATGTGTGTGCATGTGTGTGTGTGCATGCATTTGTGTGTTGTGTGTAGGTCCTCTTGGAGGTTTCGGATCCTCTGGATCTGGAGTCACAGGTAGCAGTAAGCTTCCTGACTCGATCCTCATTACTATCTCTACCCATCTCACCTCCCCATTATTATTCTTAATATCACATACAATGTTAAGATCACTGTCAAATGGAGGAAACTGCTAATGTGCTTTCCCTTCTAATGTGAACTTACATGCTAGCGTTTTAGACACTTTCAAGCCTGTCCTTTGACACTGTTAGGGTGACCTTTTTTGAGTCTTTTGAGTTTCCCAACAGGACGGAACATTTCTGGCTAGGCATTAGTGAGAACTAAATTCTCCATATACACATTCCATTTCTGATGATTGTGCACATTGTATACAACCCAGCTTTTGGTTTTGTGCATTTTACACCCATTTCTCCTCCCCACCCCCCACCCCCACCCCCCGACACACACTTGAGAATTGGGCACACTTGGGTCACCACGCCAGGTAAGGAAGCCCAATGGACCATTACTCTCTCCCCTGCTCTGGATCTTAGTAGGTCCAGGGTGAATGGGCCTTAAACCTACTAAACATGGTAGGGTTGGCTTTGGGTCCTTTCCTGATATTGCAAAGGGCACTCTGCCTCCAACACAGCATCTATGGGAGACCCAGCAAGCAGTCACAGGACCTGCATTTTGGTCCAATTGGCAACTATGATTATTTGCGGCTCTTTCATGCTCCCTAAGTTGGGGTTGCCCAAGTTTCAGGAATCTGGCAGGTTGAATTTCCTGACTACATTGCCACCTGCCGGAGCAACAGAGTACTGCAGGATTGGAAGGCACAGACAACCTTAAAGAATTAGCATCAGCATGCAGCCTTAAAGAGCACCCAGCTCTGTGGAGATAGAGGCAGGTCCCTCCGCTGACTAGTACTGGATGCCCAAGAGGACCTTACAGGAACTAGCAATCAGTGGGTCTTGTTGCCCAAGAGGAAAAGATGCTTCCAATTCACCCCCCTTTCTCTACAAGCAGGTCTCTGGTAGATTTTTACTAGATTTGGCACTGTGACCGAAAGTCTCAAATTTTTGTGCAGGTTTGAGCACCTATAAGAACCTAAAAGAAATAAATTAAATAACAATGATTTATGGCATACCTCCAAGAATGAGAATCTCCTTGAGGGTGGATCCAGGCATCAGCTCAGAGCTCCTGGAAGTGTCCCAGTTGATCAAGGCACAGGCAGCACTGAAGACCCTTTCTGTGGAGGTTTGACATGAGCATGTAGCTCAGAATCCATTTGTTTACAACAGACTCCTGGGTTCCACCCTGACTGACTGAATCAGAAGCTCGTGGGATGAGCTATAGAGTCTGCCTAAAAGAATAAATAACAAGCTCCAGGCAGTTTCTGTGCATAATGACCATCTGGAGCAGCTTGCCCTGTCATCTGGGACCAACAGCTCTGTGCACTAGAACTTCTCAGAAATGTATGAGTCTGACTCTACCCCGACCTGCCCCTGATATTCTAGAGGAGACACAGCAGCTTGCTCTAATAAGGCCTCTGGATTCATACAGCCCTGGATTCCAATGCCAGCTTGGCTTCTGACCAGCCAGGTTGTTTAACTTCTCTACGCTTCAGAATTGTCATTTATTAGTTGGTAAGGGATGTTATGTGATCGATTTGAAACTCTGTAACACTTCTGTAAAGCCCTAACTCTAACTTCCATGACCCAGAATGTTTCCCTACAGGGTCGTTGTAATATGATCCTGCTGGAAGTCAGTGGGTCCCTAATTCCTTATGAATAATGTCTTCATAGGAGGAAATTTTGGAGATAGGCGAGCACCCAGAGAGAGTGCCACTTGAAGAGTAAAGTTAAATACTGAATGCTTTGAAGGCGAAAGAGACCTGTTTCCCTAGTGCCTTCAAGGAGAGCAGAGCATCATCACCCCAAATCTCACACTCTCCAGCCTCCAGAACCCTGCAGAGCCATGCTGCTCAAGCCACTTGGCTTACAGTCCTTTAGCTTGGTAGTCTGATCCACAGCCTTGAGTGAGATTCCGTGAGATTTCATACGCAAAGTGCCAGAGCCTGAATGTTTGATTCTGTTCTTTAAGTGATACTGTACACAGCCTCCACTCAGAGGAACGAGACCTGAGAAGCAGGAGAGGCTAACAAGCAGGCCACTCTGTCCTGTGGGCTGTGGCACGGTGTGTGGTAGCGATGGGACACGCCAGGTCTGCTTGCCCTAGCTGGAGCCTAAGAGACAGTGGACAGATGGCCATTATTTCTGGTCATCTTTGATCTGGACAGGAACCAAGTGGAGGATCTAGAGGCAATGGTGTGTTCAGCTCTGATGAAGCCCTCCTTACCTCTAAAGCTCTCTGTGGAGGACACAGTTGCCTTCCATGACTGTCCCAGCCTGTCCTGATCATAAGTATCTCTGCCCATTACCAATGCTCTCATCTACTCAAGCCCTCCAAATGGCCTGTGCACTTCACTCTGGGTAAGGATCATTAGAGCGGCTGAAGTGAATGGAGATAAATGAGGCCTCCCTTTCTCACCCTCAAAGTACCACTTTAGAACAAGAGACAGATTTTTGCAGGTATGTAACTTCTCACCTCTGTTCATCCTTCAGGAGACAGACGGTACTCGACAGTTCCAGAGCTTCCCAGTGTTCACACTGGTGTGCAGCCACCTTGTCTCTGCCACTGTCTCAGCACTGAGCTGACCTAGAGGAGACTAAATCCTTCCCAAAGCACAGGCAAGCCAGCCTTAGCTGGGGAGGGGGACTCCTCGACCTCAGTGGCCCTTTATGGCTTTAAAGGCGGTTTTAGCTAGGCATGGTGGTTCATGCCTGTGATCTCAGCACTTAGGAGGCTGAGCCACACATTTTTTATGGAGAATTTGAGGCTGGCCTGGGACAAATGGTGAGTTCCAGACCAGCCTGGACTGCAGAATGAGACCCTCTCTAAAAAGAGAAAGAAAAGAAAAGAAAAGAAAAGAAAAAGACTGTTTTACTCTGCTCACTAAGGTGGGGGTCATCTGTAGATTGTGCTCCACTAGACAGCTGCTCAGTGCCAGATGGAATCACTCCAGAAGGCTAGGCTGATGTCTGCCGTTGCCCTGTGTCCTGTGCAATTGCCTGGCAAGCTAAGGGAGTTAACTACACTCCAATAACACTGTCAGAGCTTCCCAGTGTGGTCCTCAGGCCAGCTGTTAGCTGACCTCAGTAGTTAAAGCAGGGGGCCTCTACTCCAGCAGCAAGCTAGAATCCAGCCCAGCTGCACGCTTTACATGCAAACTCCCTGTTTCACCCAAGCCTAGAATATTTTTTCTTCTCCCAGACATTAAGGATACTAAGGAATAAAGAAAAAAAAAAAAAAGGAAAAGTCCTTAGGGCTGGGGTATAACCCATCCGCAGAGTTTATTAGATATAGAGAGGCCCTGGATTCTGTCTCCAACATCCCTCCCCCGACAAGCATGAGTTCAAGCAAGCAAAAACAATAAAAAGGTTTAACTAAATGGTGTTTATCTGAAAAAAAAAGTGTAGTAATAGTGATTCTCAGAATTAGATTCCTTCCACCCAGAACAGGTTCTGCAAATGCTAGCAAATACCATAGGACAACATACATAGGAAGCTGAAGGGAAGCACAGGAAATGACTTGATCAGTCATTAGATCTAGCCATCCACGACTAGACAATCAACCAATCAAATGGTTACAGGTTCACTAGCTTCTTAACTTACAACCCAGCTGACTGGCTACGATGCTTTCTGCAATTAGTTAAAACTCACTTACTATAACTTATCTAATGGTCTGGATCTGTTTTGCCTGGTGCAGGTGTCTGGTTCAAAGTTACGGTCCCCTGCAAAGTATTATCTAACAAAGGAAAGGGGGCTGTAGGATTACTGCAGCAAAGCACCCACATTGTGACCCTATGCAATTAGAAATTCCAAGGTTTCAGTCTTCTCTAACTGTGTCTGATAATGCTTTTGGGAGGAGGGGCCTGATAATTTCTCCCTGTGTTTCCTCTTGAGGTTATAAAAAGTAAAGAGGAAGACAGTGAACTAGTCTGTGAACAGCTTTGGGTGCATAGGAGCTTATCCTGTCTACCTTGCTCCCTGTCAAGCTGAAATGGCTGGGATGCCTCTTGAGCACATTGGCCACAGGAGGGCGCCTGAAACACACTGAATCATTCTGTTTTAGCAGACCCGGGACCTGGATTCTCCTTAGTCCCTCAGGAACAGTGGATATCACACTTTAAGGAATCCACAAGTAAGTTTCAGTTTCTTTGTAAAACAAAAAAACAAAATAATAATAATAATAATAATAATAATAATAATAATAATAATAATAATAATAATGATAGAAACAAATGTAATATCTCTGAGTTATATCCCTCACTTATAACTCACATCTTCACTTCCTACCCGCAGTGTCCTCAGCTCTCTGAATCTGCCTTCCCGCGCCCTTGGATAAACTACATTTTCATTTAAAGTTCTTTCTCTTTATTATGCTAGGTGAGAAAGAGAGAGTGGGGGGGGCTCAGTTGTGCGCGCGCACAAACACACACACACACACACACACACACACACACACACACAGGGACACATACCTGTATAACGTAGAGAGTTGTGTGGAGAAGGTAGCTGGGAGTCCCAGGCCACTGCTTGCAGATCTTGCATCCTTTCTTTTCTTCATCTTTCCTTTGGATAATACACTCACTAGGCATACTTTCTAGGTTTTATCTCAGAAATCTCCTGTGTCCTAAGAAATGTCTCCACCCAGACAAACTGGGATAGTTGGTCAACTTATAGATTAATCCCATAGGTGACAAAGTTATGATGTAATAAGGACTCAGCTAAGCCCACAAACCTAGGACCTGGCTGTGTTCTCCCACTCCCAAATCAGAGCTTCCCATCCTGGAATGGTCAGCACTCAGGGGGCCAAAGAAGGATCTCTAGATTAGCCTGTGCTATATAGTGTGAAATCTTGTCTCACAAACAAAAACCCAAACATGACAAAACCAATAATGAGAAAAGCAAATGAAAGAAGATGACAATGTTTAGTTTCTAGCTGAAGTTACTGAGAAACTCAGAATTACTAAAATTTCCTTCATTTGCAAATCCCTACAGGCCAGCAGGATGACTCATGAGGTAAAGGCACTTACCTTTCAGATGTTGCTAACATCTGACAACCTGAATTTAGTCCCAGGAACCCGAATGGTGGAAGAAGAGAACACATTCCTGCATGTTGTTCTCTGACTTCCATGTGTTCACCATGGTGCGCGTGTGTGCGAAAACACACACACACACACACACACACACACACACACACACCCCTAAGATGCACACAAAATAAAAACATAAGGAATGAGAAAATATATGTACTAGAAATCCCTGAGACTGGTAACTGCTTGTTTGTTTGTTTGTTTGCTTTTGAAATGGGGTTTCTTTGTATAGCCTTGACTGTCCTGAAACTAGCTCTATAGATCAGGTTGGCCTCAAACTCAGAGATTTGCCTGCCTCTGCCTCCTGAGTGTTGGGATTAAAGGTGTGCACCACCACCACCACCACCACCACCACCACCACCACCACCACCACCCTGCATGGAAATTTTTCCTTTTTTTTTTTTTTTTAAAGAAATATAGCATGTAAAAAAGAAATGTGCTTCATATTGAAAGGGCTTTATGTAGAATTAAGAAATGCAGAAAGTACTAGTTTAATTTAGTTAACTTAATATGATTTGATACCAGGTCTCAGTCTGTTACACAGTCATGTCTGGAATTGTGTAGTACAGGCTCACCTTAGTAACTAGCAGCAATCCTCCCTCAGCCAGGATCACAGGTATGACCCACTATTTGCCACTTGGAAGGATGCCTGGTTTTCTGCTTGTCTGTCCCATATGGCTGGTCCCAAAACAACCAGACCTCAGATCTAAACAAATCTGATGTGGTGGTTTGAATAGGTATGGCCTTCATAGATTCATGTGTTTGCATGCTTGGCCCAGAGGGAGTGGCACTATTAGGAGGTTTGTCCTTGTTGGAGGAAGTGTGTCACCATGAAGGTGGGCTTTGAGGTCTCCTCCTATGCTTAGGCTCTGCCATGAGTGGAAGAGAGCCTCCTCTCCTCATGGCCTGTAGAAGATAGACTACTCCTGGTTGCCTTCAGATCAAGATGTAGAACTCTCAGCTCCTTCTCCAGCACCATGTCTGCCTGGATGCTGCCATGATTCCCACCATAATAATGGACTAAACCTCTGAAACTATAAGCCAGTCCCAATGAAGTGTTTGCCTTTCTAAGAGTTGCCTTGGTCATGGTATCTCTTCACCGCAATAAAACCCTAACTAAGACATCTGGTATCTCTAAAATAGAAGGACTGTTCAAAGTGTCCAGGCATGGCCAGGCAGAGAAGGGACAGCTCCACACTCACTGTCTGCTGCTCTCAAATGTGTCTGCTCATCCCCATTTCTGGGGCTATCTCCTGCCTTCAAGACCCCATTTGTGCTTTGTCCTGGGTACTTGGTGGCCTTTATGCACAATAGAAAATGGAGGTTTTTTTTTTTTTTTAGCTTTGGAGGTTGGGTAGTATTTGGACCATGACCTTGTTGAAAAGTGGGGCCACAGCTGGTCTTGGTAGCTCATGGCTTTAATCCCAGCACTAGGGAGGCAGAGACATGTAGATACTGGAGTTTAAGGCCAGCTTGGTCTACAAAGTGAGTTCCAGGACAGTCAAGGCTACACAAAGAAACCTTGCCTCTGAAAGAAGAGATGGGGAGGAGGTGAGGGGAGAGGAGAAGAGAGAAGAGAAAAGAGAGAAGAGAAAAGAGAAAAGAGAAAAGAGAGAAGAGAAAAGAGAAAAGAGGAAAGAGAAAAGAGAAAAGAGAAAAGAGAAAAGAAAAAAGAGAAAAGAGAAAAGAATGGCCACAAACTCCACCCATACCAAAGAACAACCGATCTGGAAGGACAAGCCTTGGGGCTTACACAGCAGCTTGAATGATGGAAGCTGAGGGTTTCTCTCCTCTAGACCTGCTGTCAAGTCAAGAGAAGGAAGAAGGGAAGAAAACCTTCCCCTGGTATAATTTTTGTGCTTCTGGTCCTTGCTGCTCTGGCAGGACAGAGCAGGGGATGGATTCTTAGCACCCAAGCCCATGAGAGTACACAGCTGAGCCTCATCTGATCTCTTCTAACTGGGAACTCTCTCCCTAGGCCTTAAGGAAGGATGAACTAATGCTTGCCCTAGCTTTAGGTATAGATGTGGAAACCCACTGGGAAAGTGAGTCCATTCACCATTACAATCTGTGTTCAGGAGTGTGCTGGGATTGCCACTAGTTCCAGGGATAGAGACACCAGGAAGCTGGGAAGAGTCTAAAAAGGGCTCCCTTGGCACCCAATAGTTCCACAGGCTTTTTACCTCAGGTGCGCAGGTCATTGGTCATTATTATGTTCCTTTATAGGGTCATCATGGATAGAAAACCATGTCTTTTACCCAAATCTGTGACAGTTACTATGGCTTTCCAATAATCACACAAGTTCCTATCATTTGTATTTGGGCACATGGAGACAGGTTGATGTCTGGAGGAGGCTGCCTATTTCAGATGTCCTCACTTGGCTGGGGATGAGCTGCTTGGTTGTTAGGAAGGTCTCTCCTGGTGGGAAGACCAGAACATGTCAAAGGTCCATGATGAGCATCCAGGGACTGGATGAGTATGAAGAGGAGTCATTTCAGTGAAGAGGCACAGAATGCAGGCAGGGGAAGTCCACCCCTGTGACATTCAGTGCTCCACAGAGATAGATAGGACATTGTGTATCTCATGGGTAGAGCCCTGAGTTAGCCTGTGAGTCAATGCTGCCCTGCCAGGATGGACTCTATATATTTCCACAAGGTATAGCTAGAGTCAGGGAGCAGCCAGGTTTTGGCAGGCTGCAGGGCAAATACAGCTCGAGAGAGCCAGGCCCGTATTCCTCCAGAGGGTGAGTGGTAAGATGGGAGAATGCTGAAGCCTGACTTAACCTATCCTTCTCTCTGACAACTCCAAGGTGACCTTTTCCAGTTAGGCTACTTACCCATTAGACACTTGTATTTAAAAAAGAAAAAGGAGTGTGTTGCACTGAAAAAAAGAAAGAAAAGGCAAGAAAGAAGAGAAAAGAAAAAGAAGAGGAAAAAGGAAAAGGAAAGCAGAATAACTCCCAGGGCCACATCCTAGTAGAGCTGCTGAGCTGACATGGGCTTTGTAGGAACAGCGCCCCTTTGTGTCATTTGATTTAACCAGGCCCTTTGTGAAAAACAATTTCTCACTTAAATTATGCGCAGGACCACTATATGTCCACCAGATGTCACCAATGTTTTAGTTACTACTGGGGCAAAGAGATGTTGCCAGCAAATGATTATCCTCTGCCATAGTAAATACATTGTAGACAAGAACTTTCTCAAACTGGATTTTCAATTCCATACTTTGGAGGTGGTGAAAGGAGGATCAAGGACTCAACTTTATCTTCAGGAACAAGTGAGTTTGAGGAGAGCTTAGGCTACACTGCACATGTTTGTAATGCTTGGAAGGCAGAGCTGAAAGGCTCTCAAGTTTGGGCTACCCTGGTCTACACAGTGAGTACCAGGACTTCCAGGAATACACAGAGAAACTATGTCTTGAAAAACAAAACAAAACAAAACAAATTCAAAACAACAACAACATCATCATCATCATTATCAACAACAACAACAATAACAACAACAAAATTCTAAAATTAAAAAAAAAATGTACCTGATGAACAAGAGGAAAGTCATGCCTACTGATGGAAACCCAGCCAACTTCCCAGGGCTAGTGACTTCATGGATCTTGAACCTACAATCACCACTTTACTAAATAATCCCTAAATACATTGTAACTATTTTTCCTTATAGACACAGAGGAGTATAGTTCTCACCCCTCATCAAGGGAACTTCTCTTTGCAATGGATGAAGACCTTTACAGAAAACCACAACCAATCAAAATACGGAGTGTGGAGCCCAGCCTCAACGGATATATCTATAAAACAACTCCTATACCTAAGGCTCAGGAGTCATTGCAGAAAAGGGAACACAAAGATTATAAGGGACAGAGGATCAGGGAGTTTGCTGTGAGATGTGTCTCCTATGAATGCCAGAAACTACACCACAGAGTCTCACCATCTTGACCACTTGAACATGAGCTGAACACAGACAACAACATGCAATGTGGTGAATGAGAGACCCAAGGGGCTCAATCCTATACAAGGTCTGCAGACAGCTAAGGAATGCCAAGAACAGAAGCATATTCCCTAAGAGAAAGCACACCAACTAGTTACTCAACACCAAAAGGTCAGCTCTGAGAACACACGAACACACACATACACACACACACACACACACACACACACACACACATTCACACAAGCATGCACAAGCACACTTATATGCACACCCAGGAACAGGAACAGTCCTGAACTTGGCCCAGTGGTGTACATTCAATGGTGGTATGACATGCTCTGAGGGCCATTCCCTGCAAGGACACTGAGTGTGTCCTGCTATGTGCTTAATGTGTGAACTTGTTATGTCCTATGTCTTTTTCTATCTGTACTTCCTCATCTCTGTTCAATATGGTGCTCTGCTAAGCAGGACCTTCTATTCTCTGTAAACTTAGTTTAATAATGGCATGGCATCTTCACAAGCAATTGCCTTGAGTAAGAACTCAGCATTGGGGATACTCATGCTCTTTGGGTCCCAGTCTCCTTGAGGAAATTTATATTGCAGACTTAGTCTTGTTTCAAGGACTGCTCCTCTCTCTGTTATATCATGCCCTGTGTTGCGGCAGCAGGTTCTGGTGTGTTGGTGTGCTGGTTTCTAGGGCTCTTTTGTGTATGTATTGCAGACTATACCCCCTCACAAGAGCGCTGAATCAGCACTGGGCACAGGGCAGGAAGGGGCGAGGCCTTCCTTTCCAGCCTCCTCCCTTTTCCTTTCCTGTTCCTTCAGAGGCCAGGAACAGGCCAAATGAACACAAAGGAGTACAATCAGTTATTTCTTACAGCAGTCAAGCCACACAAACAACCCCCCCCCCCCAAAAAAAAGCAATCTAGAAAGGCATGCCTAGGTTTGCACCAGCTTAAAGCCACAAGTAAGGGCTCTTAATTACTCCCTGTGCATACCTCCTCTATGGCCTGTGCTGTGCTCTAAACTGGTTGATCTCACTACTCACAATCCTTCACACACACACACACACACACACACTCATACACATACATACACACAGAGAGACACACACACATAAACCACAATTTGATACTTTGACTAGCAGGTATATTCAAATATATTTACTTATTCAACAAACATTTGGTGCCTGTTATTTTCTATAGGCATGCTGGCTAGTTTTATGTCAGTTTGTCATAAGTTAGATTCATTTTGGAAGTAGGAACCTCAATTGAGAAAATGCCCCCACCAAACTCACCTGTGGGCAAGCCCATGGTACATTTTCTTCATTGATGTTTGATGAAGGGGGCACATGTTATTGTGTGTGGTACCACTGGTGGTCCTGGGCACTATAAGAGAACAGGAGTAAACAACAAGAAACAAGCCAATAGGAAGCATCTCTCCATGGACTCTGTATGATATTTTGTCAGAGCAATAGATACCCTAACTAAGACAACAGGCATTTTAAATAGCAAGAATCACATTACCTCTACATGTAGAATATGTAGAAGATTTTGGTCTTCTGGGGTGTCTATCTGTCTGACTTGGGACATGTTCTCAGGGGACAGAAAGGATCTGCAGCTGAGGCTCAGTTTTGCTTTCTACAAAGTGTCACTTAAGAGGCAGGTCTGAGGAGAAACTCGACGAGATTCCTGTTTTGGAAAGGGCTATTTTGGGTGTAGGAGGGTGCTCTGGACATTCTTGTGGAGAATGTAGTTGAGAAGAAGAACCAGGGGAGAGGGGGAGTTACTGAGATGACTTTTAAGTGAGGATTGAACTCAGGAAGGCCAGTGGGGATGAAGAAGAGTCTGGAGGAAGAGGAGCAAACCCAGTGATCTAACTGTAGAATAGACTTCAGGGCAGTGAGCACAGTATCGGGTCCCACTCTCTGAGGTCTTTGGGAACCTGCATAAGCAGTCTGTCTACTTTCTTTCAAAAGTTACTTGGAACAAGTGAGGGTCTTGCAGATTTGGGCTTGTTAAGGATCATGAAGTGAGGCACTCTGTTACTAACAGCAGCTTGAATTTCTCTTACCCAAACAGCAAACAAGGGATGTCAGAGGTCAAGTTCATTTCTGTAAATTGGGCTTGAATGGATGGTGGCACACCTCACCATCAAAGTTTAAGAGTTTAAGAGCTCTGAGGTATATGGGACTCACTGCTGCTGTGGGGCTTAGTAATGATGTTGCCATGGCTGGGACTCACTGCTGCTGTTGGGCTTAGTAACGATGTTGCCATGGCACCCTTCTTTTCAGCTGGTGACTGTGCTTGAGACTTCAGTTGTGCTGTTACTGTGTGTCATGTGATCGTGGTTCATCAGGACTCTGAAGAACGTGATGACTACTCCAGGGATTTCCTCCAAAGGTTCTGAATAGAAACTAGACTGCAACCATGCTGATACCTTAGACCCTGCAGGTGCACATGAGTTGAAGGACCTGGCAGCTCAGACCTTTTCATGGGCATGACGTCAGGCAGGGTAGCCTCCAAAGCTGGGGTTGCCTCTCAGAATCTTTCAGAAGAAAAGCCAGCCTGGAGTGCTGGGCATTCCTATTTCCTACTTCATGCTGGAAACTCCCAAGATTCTGGGAAACCCCACAGCAGCACCCAGTTCTCTTCCCAGGGGAGAATTCCTGGGCCTATCAACATCTGACATTTGCTGAGGCAGTAGCAAGAGTTAAATAGTGACAACGTGTGGTTAGACATCAGGGAGTTTGAACCATTCTCCTCCTTGGGAATGGGGGACAGTGGGGGACAGCGGGGGTGGGGTGGGGGCATTTTAACCCTGTTATGCAAGTGCCACGAGAGAGAAACTAGAAAGCTAGTCCAGATGGGTAAGAGCAATAATGGGCTTAGGAAGTGGCCTCAGAGCTTGCTCTGGGGCTGCTGTGAAGAGGGCACAGGGACCTTGTGCTCACAAATCTCATGTAGGGAACCCTAACCGACTCCTGGAGGCTCAGAACCTAGAAGAGGGGTGAGTAATTAAAAACCATAGTAGTCCCTGTGCCTCTGAAGCCATTAGAGAGACTAAACCAAGTAGTAAGCTCCAAGTCCTGTTGATACAGGGCTCTAAGCCTGTTCCTCAGAGACCCTGATTCTGTACTGTCTGTCATATCAGGTGCGCCTTTCTTGTAAACTTTCAGATGCTTGTTCTGTCTAGGTAAGAGAAATTCCAGCTGACTCCAGTAACAGGGATGCCTTACTTCAGGAACCTTAGCAAATCTGAAAGTTTATAAATCTCAATTGTTTCAAGTGACTTTTGAAGGGAAGTAGAGACTGTTTATTGGGGATCCTAAAGACCTCAAAAAGTGAGACCCAGTGTTGAGATTGATGCTCTGTTATCCATCCTGCAGTAGGTTTCTGGGACCAGGACCACAAATTTAATTTTGAAGTTTGTTGTATTGAAAGAGCACAGGGTTCTGATTCATAGAGGCCTGGTTCCTCTTTCAAACAGAAACCAAAGGAAATCACCTTTCCACCTGGTGCCACTGTGCTCTCTTCTATTTCCTCCCAAATCTGGGCTCAGGACTGCCCACTTCTATTTTCACATAGCTCCTGGTTCTGGAAGAACCCTGTGTGGAAAGCCCCCAAGAATGAGGTGACAATGGGACCATGGCTAAGACAGGAAATAGTGTAGAGAGTACCCTCTCTGCTCCCAGCTGCCATCATAGAACACTGTCCCTTGCACATTCCTCCCATTCCCCACTGTACAGAAGGACAGAAGGGCTAGTTCCTGGCAATGGTCTTCACATCCTTTTAACCTTCTCCCACAGGATGACAAGGGCGTCATACAGACACACCATGTGATTTCCAACAGGTGGTCTGCAGGGTTTAGGTGCAGGCTGTTGCAAAGTCTGTTTGTGTTGGAGGCAGAGTGAAGTTCATTGGCTAGTGTCTTGGGAGACTGTATTAGTCAGTTTGGGATAAATTCTGCTGAGTACAAACCACTGACAATCCTCAGTGGCTTCTAACCCCAATGCTTCATGATTTGCTTAAGGTGTTCCCAAGTTGAAGCTTGGCTCCATTTTTGCCTTCACTCCAAGATGCAGACTGGTGACATTTTCACCTGCAGCAATATAGAGGCACAGGCTCTCCAGAACTTACAGTAGGGTGCACAGGTCAGTCCTTTTACTTATGCAACAAGATACATGGCCATTCCAGAGTTTAACACCTAGTACTCCTGTGGGGAGGGGATGCTACATGCCACAGGCTAGTTTGAATTTGACAAGAGGGACACTGATTCTAGGTGGGAGAGATGCAAAGGCCTGAAACATTGGCAGTCTATCATTGCTGGCACAGGAAGTCACCTCACCTTCCCTGAACATCATCAGAGCCTATTGAAGCTCCACCCACTCAGCTCCTCCATTCTGGCATAGGAATCTCTAGGCCTGGTACTGCTCCTCATTCCTAGTTCTAGTCAAGAGAGTGGGGTGATGGCAGTAGCTGCAGGATTCTCCAAGGCTTGAATTGAGCCCTGGTGTGATTTCCAACAGGTGTTCTGCAAGGTTTATGGCAGCAGGGTAGGTGACTGGGTTCCTGTAGCTCTTCCATCTATATGTTGCTCTTTTGGTCAGAAAACCTGAGTTCCAGAGTACCCGATGGCGCTGAAACATGGGCCATAGGCCCATGGACGCTATTGTGGCGCAGGACAGAAGAGTCTAGGCATGAGCAGTATCTTTAACATAGTCTTATATTTGGAAAAGCAGATTTAAAAAACATTTGAAAATACAAGATAAGGTAATGATTACTTATGTAAGTTTTAACCTTATATTGCTTGGCCATTTTTACATATAAATTATTGCTTCCTACTTTGATAAATACACAGCACAGTCATATATACAGAGGCAGAAAGCATGAACTATGAGAAATCAAACACTGTCAATGGCAGTCTGGTAACTCAACAAATGTTTCATATTTACCAGCTCCTATAATGGTGGAAAACTACGAGGTGTAGTCCCTGAGAAGTTAGGTAGATGCCCTCACTGTGGGCTTTCTATCTTCTAATTGCTATCCCAAGCTGACAGCATCATGGCAGTCCTAAGCAATGAGATGTCCAAAGGCAAGAGTCTTTGTTTCTGGCCATTGATTTCGTCCTGGTATTTAATAACAGTGTAATAAGAATACAATAAATAGGCTATGCAAATAAATATTACTCTGCTAAAAATGCTTAGTATATACAGCTTTGCTTTATACAGTAGTACATTTCTTCTGACTTTTTGGCAAATTTCAAAATGTGTTCTCTCTAGATCAAACCTGGCTCACTCATTACTGAGTGGGCTGAAATTTCAAGGACGTGTCTTTGAAGTTGAGAAGAAATTCTATGCTGGACAGCTACGGTGGCCCTTGTCTTCCAAACTTAATGATTTTGTCCAATTCTGATAAGCTTTCGTGGGTTGTACCATTTGGTTCAGGCTTTGCAGTACATGTGTTGTCTGTACAAAACCACAGGGCTGGTGCTCCAGGATAAGAAGTCTACATAAGCAGCCACATATCCATATTCCCACTTCCTCACTCAGATGACTGTCCCTCTATAAAATACCTCCCTACAAACTAGGAGGGGTAGGACTTCATTCTCATGCCTCTAAATTCAAAGTATGTGTCATACTGCTTGCTTGTAGATTTTGGAGCAGGAAAAGGAATTTATTCTCAATGCAATTAAGGATACTAAAAAGGCAGACTGTGAGTTACACCATGTGCTATGGTAACCATTCGGCAAGTTCAAACTTGGAGGCTGTGGAGCATCTGCAAATGTGTGTGCAAATCCTTTGACATGTTTGGAAAGTTTGTGGCTTTTCCTAGATGGACTTATGTTCTGACTCCGGTAGGAATATGCAAGCAGAACTGCTTTGCAGGAACAGAATCCAAAGACCCACAGGACCCCTTGAGGGCTGTGTTGTCAACAGAAAGAGGCCAAGGCATCACTCACTGAAGACGCCAATTATACAGGATCTAGGGAAGGAATGGAGATTCATGAAATCATCAAAATCCAAAGGATAACTGGAAGGGACCTTAGATATCTTCTGATCCACTCTTCTGGGACAGTAGCACTGAGTTTGGAATACCTTGGAGGCTTTCGAGAAGGAACTAGGTCATCCCATGCATGGGAGGGCAGACTCCTGTGGACGCCTATACAGGGCTTGGCTTCCTTAGAAAGAGCTTCCTGTGGAAGCTGATCATTCTGAACTTTTCTTTAATTTTAGATTTAAGACTCTACGAAGCTTCTGAAGTTCCTAAATCTGCTGCCTGAGAAATCCCTAGAAACAGGTGTTAAAGTTGAGAAGGATTTAGAGATTTTTAGATATTCTGGAGGCAGGATGAGAAAACAATCTCATCTGACTTTTTCTTTGGAGGGAAAAGCAGCCTTACGCCATGCTCTCCAGGGCTATTCCCATTCATGTCCGGCAGAATTCTCTAAGTGTGCTAAGCATGATGCAGGTAGGTGTGGCTTGTGTAGCCCAGCTGATCCTAGACAGACAGTGTTCTACTGAAATAGATCTCCATCTACAATGAGTTCTAAAGGTAAAGCTCTGCTTGAAGCAATGTAGAGCTAATGTCAATACACACAGAACACAGACAATGTCAAAATGGCCTGGTATGATACACTAGCCCAGTCCCAGCTGCTAGCTTGGAGGGAAGACATGCATGTTTGTGCTATAAGTTTATGCTGCCCTTAGAGGTTGTGCTTGTCCACATGTCAGGACAGCCTGCTCTCCCTGGTTCTGTGGCTCTGGTCTCATGCACTGGCCTTCAGACCTGTGAAACATATTATGAGTGAATCACCCTCAGTTGGAGTGTTTTTATAAACCTCTGTAAGTTTCTAGGGCTGAAATTTTACATGCTAGATCAGATGGAATCTCTCTGAAAACTCTACCAAGATTTCCCGTACAGTTCCTTCTAGCAGTGTCTCAGGCTCACTGGTCCCAAGACCAAAGAACAACATAGCTCTTAGGAAGTCAGGTGGCAACGGGCATAGCTCAGACCTTGGTAATGAGAATGGACCAGGTGCTGAAGAAAGTAGGAAGCAGGTCTGTGTGAACACAGCTCTCCGCCTTCCCCCACCTCCCAAGGGTGTGAACAGCATACCCATACTCAAGACTGCTAATCCACAGGCCAAATACTCAGCTGGGGACTTGTACACAGTGAAGGAACTAGTATCTAGCTCGTGGGAGAGCAGGCTTTTTTTTTTAACCACAAGCTTTTTGCTTACTTGAGGATTCAGGGAAATCCTCTAACCAGTCCTTGAGAATTCCAAGAGGTCTTATTTGGTATATGAAGCCCAATTTATAAAAACAAAGAATAAAAGGTAAAAGGCAAACTGCAGAAAGACTCTGGTTTTGCTTGGGAAGTAGACTATGGGGCTCTGACTCCCCAGATGAGTGAGACTTTAGGCATCTCTGCATACTTTTCAATTGCTGAGTCTAGCAAGCTAGCTGTTAAGCCTCATATACTCAGCTTCACTCACCCTCCTTCATAGGCTGATGTTTTGTATCCTATAGGCAGGGAACCTGGTGGAGTAATGTCAGACACCAAGGCTCCACCAGAATGCAGAAACTGGAAATTCTGTCACCCCAGTACACTAACACTGAGCACTCATGGTCCAGGCCCTGTGTTTTTCTGAAAATGGCACTCAGCAACAACAACAATATATGTAAAGAAAGTTCATAGAAGCCAAACAATGCCAAGCTCCTTATTGGATGAGAAACCCAGTCTACCTTGCTCACAGAAGTACATCAGTGGTACAGAAACTAGTTCATCTGTGTATACACTGGTAAATGATTGTGGATGCAAAGAAGTGTGTGCCACGCATTTCTTATTTGCACAGAAGGACATGCCCTTCAGGGTGATGTTAAGTTTATAGCAACAGAGGTCTCTCCTCTTCCTAGGACATCTGGAAATGCCCTTGCTGTCCACAGGTGTTCCAGTCTCTTAACAGCCAATCAGTAGTAAGGTGACCAGGCAGAGTGACAGTCCTTCCTGCTATATGAACAATCGCCTCCTAATGCTGGCACCTCATAAGCTGAAACTTGGACTGGAATGAAATTGTCATCATAAGGAAGACCTATTCCAAGGATGCTCTGACTCCTGTCTTGTTCCTGACAGCAGTGGTGACTCCTGTCTTGTTTCTGACAGCAGTGGTGGTGGTGGTGGTGGGGGGTGCTCTCCCGCCTCTGGTGGCTGACATCACTTCCTGAACGTGCTTTTGTTGGTTTTCTTGTACTTGTCTCATGGTATGCTGATAAAACTCAGCAACCTCTTTTCTTACAGGAAGCAACATGCTGAATGGAGGCCTTTGCTTGCTCTAAGAGTTACAGATGCAGGGCAGATTGGCATAGCTCAGGCTCGAGGTTCCAGCCTGTGAGAGAGCTCAAACAGGGCTTGCTGGCTGTCGATGACATACAGGTGGTTGACATAGGACTTCAGCTCTTGCTGCTCCTTTGGAGACATGTCACTTCCTATTTTTCAGAGGGAAAATGAACAGTGAGTGTCAGAGGAGCAGAGGTGTTACTCTTAAATGCAGTGATGATGGTTTAGAGTAAATTAGCTCTAGAATGGCTTCCTGTCTCAACTGCAGATAAACAACTACAGCTCAGATCATGCAGGCTGACTCGTATTTACTGGAGAGACTATTCAGAAGTCACACTGTTATCCCTTTACAGATTCGGACTCTGAAGTCACATAAGTAAATGGCAGAGCCAGGATTCTAAACCAGGCTCTGGTGGTTCCTGAGCGAAAGTTCAATGCCCTGGTTTGAGATGTTACATCAGCTTGAGACATCAGCATCTGAGCATAGTGACGTACTAAGTTATTTACTCATCTGCTTATTTTTATTTTTGATCTAGTACACCTCTGTGTCCTTATTTTTTGGAGAAAAAAAAAGGAGCATATACCATAGAATAGATCCTTAGGAATGAGTGTAGAAAAAGCAGGTTCTGAAAGTATTCGTGTACATGTGGGCTACAGTATACCCGGGAGGAAAAGAAAGATAAAAAGCCAAAGGCCACAAGAGAGATGTTAGTGAGCTGAGACTACGTGTGCGCCATGCTCGGGACAGCTTTCATAAGGATCCTGGGATAAAGTGCATGGACAATGGACGAGCCCAATACCACAGGAGAAGGAAACAAACATAGCCCATATTGAGGGAGAGGAGAGCTGACTGGGTTCACGGAGTCTTACAGGAAGTGGGCCCAGCAGCATTTGTGGGAAAAGCAGCTTCTCCTTCTTCTATAAAGAACGTATTTAACAAGAAAAATAATTTAAGGATCTGTCACAGCTAGCTTGTAACTCTTGGACTCCCTGGTCTCAGTAGTAACATGGAAGCTCAGAATTTTAACCACGACTGATAAGCTATTGTCCTGGAATACCTTTCTGGAAGACATTATGAGAGTACTTTTAGTTTGGTAAATACTAGCTGGCTATACAGATAAGTTTGTCATTAGTAAGCATTCGAAAGTCATCATGATGAACAGCCCCGGCAATTGCAGCCGACCCTTGCATGGCACTTCATAGTACATAACTATTTTGAGTGACATTTTCTTATTTTATCCCACATATTGACGTTGGCAAAGAGGCTCATCGAAAGAGACAGTTAAAAGTAAGGCAGACGATTTAGTTACGCTGCAATTTAAGAATATAGACAGTAGACAGCTAAGTTTCTCTTTTGTTTTGAGCTGTGCAGTCTTTCTGGTGGGTGGTAGGTTCAAGCCAGGCCAGTAGGACCCTCCCCCCATATTGGGAACAGACTGTTGATGAATCAGAACAGTTGCCTTAGAATTAGCTGAATATTTGGTGATCATTTGGCAGCAAAGGATGATGAGAGAAATATGGGCGCATACTTGTTAGTAACGCACCTGAAGGACCCTTTGTGGCAACACTATCACTCTTTCTATTATGACTGTGTTGTGTTGGTAGGCTCAATGGAAACTTATATAAGAACATACCAAGTGGTATCAAATAAAATGAATATTTAGATTATTAGGTTCTGTATTTTGTAACTTTCATTTTTTACTTTATGACACATATTGGAGGTCAGTTCCTAATTGGATATTATAGATAGCTATGAGCAGAACACTATAGGAAAAACATTGAAAGGATGCACACCAAACAGTTAGGTGTACTTTCTTTGGTAGGAGGGGCTCGGATTCTCTATATACACTGTATTATTATTATTATTATTTTTTTAGATACAACAAAGATGTATTACTTAAGTTCTACTTAACACCAGGTTGTTCATCTTTGATTTGTAATCATTGAATTGCATTTATTTATCTTATTTCTTGCATCTATGTGTGTGCCTAAATGTATGTATGTCCACTTTGTGCGTGGAGGAGCCTTCAGACATAAGAAGAGGTGTCAGATCCCTTGGACCTGGAGTTATGGATGGCTGTGAGCTGCCACGTGGTTGCTGGGAACTGAATCATGGTCCTTACAAGATCAGCAAGCGCTCTTAACTTCCAAGCGATTTCTCTCCAGCCCATCCCCCTCCCCTCTCTCTCTTAATTACTATTTTTATTTATACAGTCAGCACAGGGCAAAGCAATGGGTTGGGAAAGGATGCCAGGACATTTGATTTGACAGCAGGCTGAGTAAGTAGCCTCCTGAGTCTTGGTTCTGGACTCAGCACATACAGGGTTAAGGATTCCTAGCTACTAGGACCAAGGCAGGACTCTGTCCTATGGGTAAGAGCTCCTGCTACTCAGTAAAGGCAATATCTTCCCTTCCTGCAAATGCTAATTCCATTTAAATGCAGGATAGATACGCCTGAGATTCAAAATGGGGAAAATATCCCTACATATGTAGTCTCAGAGAGGATTCTATAAAAGTGCTAAGAAAAATACTTCTCAGCTGACAGACAGCTATAGAGAAGAAAAGAGTGGGAGGATATTTCAGGAACCTAAGGAACCTCATTTCTATCCAAGCAAGGAAACTAGGGGCAGGGTTTAAACTCCTAAATAAATCCGAGGGGCCGGGTAAGTAAAAGGGGAAAGGGCGGTGGGTCCAGGGAGCTTTGTGTGTCTGAAGTCAACCAGGGCAGTGAAAACTTTCTTGCCCAAAGGGGACAATGATCTACCATATCTGTGTGACTCTACATCGCAAACATGCACTGAGAAAACACAATAGAAACCTAGAATATGAATAAAATATGTACACATTGGCACATACACATCATAGTTGAACTTCATCACCATGAAGTTCATGGTTCATGAAGTACTTCTTAAATGGTACAGTCAACATCACTTTGAAGCCAGGGTACATGGTGCCTCAAGTCCAATTACTCACCAAACTGGTTAGTCCTGCAGTGTCTCAGGGTTCGGACAGTGTCTGCAATCATGTGCTGAAAGACAGGGGGAGCACAGAAACAGAAGGGTCACTTACTGATGCCAGAGAACCTGCTGGGATAGGTAGTAGTCTAATCTCTCTGGGTATAAAGCAAAGAGCTCAACTTGGAGCTGGACACGACTTTAATTGATTGAATGAAGAGTGAATTATTCAAGACTATTGATTTTGTGATTGCAAGAAGAGTGCCTCCCGAATAGTCAAGGTATTCTAAATCACGGGAGAACATGCTATCTTTGGGACTCCAGTTTCCTATCCACATGTTGCCTGCGTTTCCTCTGCAGGTAAGGTGTTGCCCTTTTGAAACTTCCCTTCCTAGACTATAGCACACTCTGGGTTATTATCATTGATGGGACTTTTGCCTTCCTCCTAATCAGAAACCACCAGAGGGCTTTGTACACTCAGGACACAGGCTATCATGTGTTCTACTGCCCCAGTTTCTACTGGGTGGGGATCAAACCCAGGGACTCTGGAATGCTCAGCTGACAACTCTACTAACTGAGCCGCTTCCATGTCCTGAATGGAGGCCTATGGTTCTGTGGACTCAAGGGCTCCAACAATAGCAGGAAGTGAGGTATTCACAAACGCAGAGTATCTCCATCAGTATTTTGCAAGCACTGTTCTATTTCTTTTTTAATTGAATATTTTCTTTATTTACATTTCAAATGTTTCTTTGTTTACATTTCAAATCCCCTTTCCCGGTTCCCCCCCCCCCCAACTCTCTATCTCATCCCTCCTCCCCCTGCTTCTATGAGGGTGTTCCACCAACCACCCACCCACTCTCGCCTCCCTGCCCTGGCATTCCCCTACACTGGGACATTGAGCCCTCACAGGACCAAGGACTGTTCTGTTTCTAACTTACATTTCCTTACTAGCTTTAGTATTCTAACTTAAGTTTCTTTCCTTTAGCTCCTCGCTGATCTCCAGACAAAGGTTATCTGGAATGTGCATCTTTTGTGGGTAGGAGACCATGCTTAGGTCTTACACATATTAGATAAGTAAATGTTTGAGCCACTACAGCCCCAGACCCTTTTCATTTTAAAAATTTCTAGCGAGTGTGTCACCTACTTGCCTAGGTTGGCCTAGAACTCCCGATCTTCCTGCCTCAGCCTCCTGAATAGCTCGGGTGACAGCCCTACACCCTCAGAACTGGGTGCATCAGGTCCATACCTCTCACACTGCACCTCTACAATAATCCTTTAGCTTACTCTGCTACATTTACTTTTCCATAATGGTTTTGTAAGAAACCAACCTCCACTCCGGATAGCTCCTCCTACACAGCTGCCAGAAAACACTCTAAGTGTCCTTGTCACAGTGGGTCCTATTCTCTGGAGAATGACAGAAACTCCTCACTTTGTTTCATATCAAACCCCAGATACCCCATTATTCAAGGATTAACATTCATTATCTGGTCCTCCAAGCACCATCTTCATAACCTGCCTGCACAGGCCAGACACTGAAGCATCCGCAGATGACAAACAGTCAGTAAATTATCACTAAAAGAATAATGCTAACGCTCGGATCTTCTCACTTACAGTCCTATGGAAAGTCAGAGGCAGTACGTGAATCGACAGTCTGATTAAATTACCCTGGCTGCAGCTGGGCTAATTCGATGCTTCTCCAGAGTAGAGACTTCAGCAGGGGTAATGATTATGGTAGCGCTCCAGGCGGGATTTGCAAAGGAAATGGGACCTGACTCACGTCTGTGTGAACGCATTGTTACATTTCCTTCCCCAAATTCTACCCCAATTCCCAGGACAGATTTCCCATTGTTGCGGTCTCTGGCGTCCTGCTGATTCCTATCCTGTGCCATTTGTACAGCTCCTGAAAGGCTGGAGCTGATGTAAGGCTCGATGCTGTGTGCAGCACTGAAATCCAAGTCCTGATTCTCATCTCCGGGTTTTCTGACAGGGAGGGAGGCGGACACTGTAAAAGATCCTGCTCATAATATTGGGGATGAAAAGAAAAGGAGAGACCCCTTTGCTCCTTCAACATTTCATAGTTTGAGGTGGAAACATTTAGAGTTGCTGAAGCAGCAAGGAACTTAGCCTAGGGAACAATGGGAATCTTATTGCATTCAATGAGCACTTTGATCTGCCTGTGGTCCTGGTTTAATGTGCTGGCCTGTGTCAGCCAGATAAAGATAACACCCTGAGTTATCTGCTGACTGGCTTAAATTAACATCCACTGTGAGGAATTGGCTCCTCATAAGCTAATTCACTTAGGTCTCATTGGCTCATTATTGTGAAAGATGATCCTGCTTTAGCTTCAATGAAACCTCGTCCTCGGCTGAGTGACATTCTCTAAGAATATTGTCTCTATGAAGATGTTCCAGCTCCTGAGTGGAATATTGGCCTGAGTATGATATAAAATTGATTTTTATCTTTCTGAAAAACCTAACTGCTTCTGTGTTTTCCACATCAACTCAAGGCATGCTGAGCTTGAAATGCTGCTGCTGGAAGGACCAGGCCACCATTACCAACCACACTGTCATCTCTTTTTTGGTATACCAGGGCTGGGAGAATGGTACAGCGCCTAATAACATTTGTAGTGCAAGCCTGAGGGCTGAACCAACATAAAAAGTTTGCCATGGCTGTATGTACTTGTAAGCTCAGCTCTGAGGAGCAGGGACAGGAGGATGGCTGGGGTTTGCTGACCATCAGCTTAGCTCTAGGTTCAGTGAGAGACCCTCTCTCAAGGGAATAATGTGGAAAGCAAAAGAGCAAGGGACACACACACACACACACACACACACACACACACACAGACACATATACAGATACACGCATAGACACACATATACATGCACATACACACACATAGACACACACACACGTGCACACACACACACAATGATGTGCCACTGGTAGCTGTCTGGTGGTCAAGGAAGCTGCTAACTTTGTTTGTTTAAGGTAGTTCTCTTGCACTGTAGCCGAGGCTGTCCTGGAACTCACTATGTACCTCAGGCTGATCTTGAACCTGTGGCAGTCCTCCTGCCTCAGCTACCTGAGTGCTGGGATTAGAGACTCATGCTCAGCCTCTGGGCTTTTCAACTTTCTTACAGACCGCAGAGTCTGCATTTATACCTTTTGTCAGTCCCTTCTGTTCTGCTCTGATGAACTGCTGGAGGAAAAAGGAAAAGACCACAGACAAGGATGTGAACGACAAGGCGGAGAGTGCTTGAAGCTCCCTGTGACTCTCTCCCTTTTAGCCTGTACAGAATTCTCTCTATTCTTTCACTGATGTGGCATTAGATGAGGAGAAACAGTAGCCAGGACACTGTTTGCCTTAGGGTAAAGGTCTGCTCCTCGTCTGCTGGTAAGAGGCGATAGTTTATAAGAAGTACAGTGTCTGTCCTGTGTCCTCACTTGGTCAGAGGGGACAATGCTTCAGATCTTTACAAAGATTCCATGCACACGCACATCCCCCATCCTCACACATGCCTGCCAAGGTCTTCTGGTGATTTGAAACAGACTCATCGACAGGAGGCAGAGTAAATACTGACCAAAAGTTTCCCTGTGATTGTTTATAGACACCACACACTTCAGATGAACTTGCTCAGACTGAAAACTCTAATGCTTGAGGCCTTTGGCTGTAACAGGTATACTGTGATCCTCGGGGCGTCACAGAGTAGTGCAATACAAAATGACAATCGCTCACATTCCCACCTCTTACCATGCTGGCTTCTCAATAGCATGAGAAACGACTGAGCTCTGATCCTGAGATACACAGGGCAGAGAGAAAGACTTGGGAACAAAACACACCTGCATCTCCACTCCCCAGAATAATCAGTCATGAAGCCAACATCTTCTGAGTTGCTAAGAGCTGCTATAGAGAGCAGATGGAGGATGTCTGTCTTGGAGAGAATATGGAAGCTGGGCTCTGGGGTGTGGGGGAGCTAGCTTCGCTCTTCCTGTGGGTCTAAGCCCTTGTGTCCTGGGGGGGCCTTGTGTCTAGGACAGAGTTGTAAGTGATAAGGTGTCAGACACCAGACATCATTTGGAGACTTCAGTCTGAACTACTCTTTAAATATTTCCATATAGGATATGGTCTGGGGCCTCAGCCTCAACTGACCTTCTCTGAAGCCTGACTTAAGTCTCACAGGAAGCTTGGATGGCTCCCAAAAGAGTTCATACAGCCTATTATCATCACTGAAAAGGTCACTCAAAGGTCAGGTTCCTAGAGAGTCACCTCTGACCATGATGTAACATTTCATCTATGACACTAAAGGTCATCTGCCAGACAGGTGCCTTCCTCTGGCCCCTGAGCTGTCTCTCTGGAGCACTGCTGAGGAGCACCCACCCTGTCCCACTCAGTTCTGTAGGTAGCTTCTTTTTGGCTCAAGGACAGAGCAGAAGGTCTGAGGAGCCCACTGAGGACTGCAACTGTCCTAGAAGGGATACTTGGGAGACACTTCTCAGGAATTCGTATACTCAGTAGGGAGGTCCTGTATAAGAGGCCAATAAGGAGGTGGCATTTCCCCTAGGAGACAGACACATCTATTGGAAGGACTTTGTTGCTCACTGTCTCAAAGTGGTTTACATTGGGGCATCGAGAGATGCTTTATAGAAGTAACTGAACTCTCATGAGTGGGAACAGTTCTTGACATCAGCTTTTATGCCCAGTTCTATGTTTACACAGTCACTGGTGCTAAGCTAATGAAATGCTATTTAAAAGAATAAGATACCCAGAATCTTGCTAGCATAGTGATGGCACTGTTCCATATGCCCAAAGAGACCCTGGGAGTTATTCTGTGTACAACAGGGAAAGATACTCAGACCATTTGCTTCCTGGAGCTGGAGAGAAAAGCGTGCATTTTCTTTACAGAGAGAAGAAAGGAAACAAAATGAAATTTACATACCAGCTTTTCAAAATTGACGAGATTATCCAAGAATGTTTTATTTCCTTCATGAATAAATGTTACATCTGAAAGTAAAAAACAAGATAATGTGCATCATAAACCAACAGAGTTGTTTAGAAACCATGCAATTTATCATGTGTTTGCTTAAGCATTTTGGAATTATGCCACATATTTGACAAGGCAACTTGAAGCTAAAACTGTATAACATCTGATATAAAAGTTTAGAGGGCAGTATAGACTTCCTAAAATAGCTTACACTTAAAGTGAACAGTTGGTTTTAGCCTGTATGATTGAAGCTAATGCTATCTTGTAACTTAACTGGTCCATCAGGTTTTTAGGTCAAATTATACTGAGCAGAAAGCAAATGAATATTCATAAGCAACAGGGACTTAATATTCGTTATATTTGCTTTAAAAAATCCCTGCCAGCTAATATAAGTGGGACTTGCTTTAGTTAAAACAGTTAAAATCTAGATTTTCAAGTTTATATTAGAAACATGAAGAAATTAAAAAGCCTGTGTATCAGAAGTAAGGAAAAGGAAAAATGTTGGCCCCATTTAACTGGTAGAGAGACAGCACTGCTGATGTGCTAAAACAGGAAAGAGCAGGATAAAGGATGAGGTTGGTTTTCTTTGAAAAAAGTAAGAATTAACTTTGGTTTGAGACTCACTAGATTTAAAGTAAGTAAAGAACTGGGGTCCAGTTCAGGGGCTGAGCCTGAGTTCAGCGTTGAGGGCCAGGGTCTTACCCACCGTTACCCACTGCCCACAGAAGTGGCTGAGGATGCTAAGAGTGAAAGCCCAAGAGTTAAAGATTGGGGATGAGACACATTATGCAGCAGCACCTAAGGCTCTGAGAACTCCTGGCACACAAAAATGGACGAGACAGTACATACTGGAACCTCGGCATCGATCACACAGACAAGGTTCACAGTGCAAATCATCCAGCTTAAAGGACATGTAGACATCCCTGCTGTCAACAACAGACCAAACCCACAAGAAACAGAAACGCAGATTCAGTCAAAGCTGTTTAGACAGGTGCTGCCCAAACCTGCTTATAACTCTGAGCTTGTGTTCCCACAGCCTGCAAGAAGGCGCCACACACTGCGATACACTGCCCACAAGGTGTCCCTTGCATACAATATGGCTTGATGTGGTGGCATGAGCCTCTTGTCCTTCAGGTAGAGTTCTGTAAAGTGCCACTTAGGGAATTTTAATTATACAATTAATTACACAATCTCTTACTATCATTCATGATTTTGAATTCAAAAACTCATTGAAAGATTTCAAAACAAGTAGTCGGCATAGTTAGCTTTTGTACTTTGTACACAGCAAGCTTAACTCTGTACTCCCTTGTAACACAGGCCACCATTAATACATCCATTAATACAGGCCTCACAGAGAACTTCAAATCACAGGCTCCTTTTAGCAGCTGGTTATGTCCTCCCCTCTTCTGTGCTCCCAAGTACTGTGATGGCCAGTGACAGTATTTTCAGGCACATCTTCAAGTGTTTTACCTGAAGCAATCCATTTTGTCCTCACAAAGGCTTTCTAAGGTGGCTGTAGGGAAGCTAGTGCCTAAGAGATAGCCAGAGCTAAGTCATGCTTACGCCACTGCGATGGAGCTAGGAATCACTTGCAGGGAAGGGTGGATCCTTCAGTCATGGACCTCAAGCTACGAAAAGCCTTAGGTCTTTTGCTTCCAATTAGACTCAGCCTGCTGAGCTTCTGCCATACAAGTTGCCCTTACAACTTTAACTCTTCCCCATATTTTTTCCTGCATGTTTTCCTACTTGCCTCAATCTCTCCCCTCAAGCTCTCTCAGGACTTACTGATGGCAGCAGGTGGGATGGCTGCTCTACTGAGGTGTGTGTGAGCGCGTGTGTAAATGTCAGTATGTAAGTGAATGTGTGAGTGTGCATGTGTGAGTGTGCATCCATGTGTATGAGTGAGTGTGAGTGTGTGTTTATGATTATGTGAGTCTGTGTGCATATGTGAGTGTCTGAGTGTATGGGTGTGTGTTAGTGTGTATGTCAGTGTATGTGTAAATGTCAGTGTGTGAGTGAATGTGTGTGACTGTGTGTGTATGTGAGTGAAGGTGTATGTGAGTGTACATATGCATATATATGAGTGTGTGTGAGAGTGTGTTTATGAGTATGTGAATGTGTGTGAGTGTATGTATATATGTGTGTAAGTGTGTGTGCATGTGTGTGTGAATAAGTATGTAGGTGTCTGTAAGTGTGTGTGTGCAAATGTGTGAGTATGTTTGAGTGTATGTGAATGTGTTTATGAGTATGTGTGTGTAAGTGAGTGTATGTGTATGAGTGTGTTTGTGTGAGTGTGTGTATGTGTGAGTGTATGTGGTGTGTGTGCACATGTGTGTCTAATGCTAGTGTGGCTACAGGAAGCTTCAGTACAGAAGGGACTGGTGAACAGAAAGCTGGGGAGATGACAAAGGGACAGAGGCTGGATGAGAAGAAAGGTTTTAGCTGAAAGTTTAGTGCAGACAGTTGGCCAAAGGCTGTTTCCCTTTCCATAGCAATTCTAGCTTCACATAAGATGAAGAGTAATGTTGTGTTCAGAGAGGCAGAGACATGGCAGTCCTCCAGGACAAGCAGAAGAGGGACGCCAACTTAACTGGGATGAATGTGGGGGAGTAGGGAATGACGGCCAAGCCAGCCAGCAATGCAACCCCTTTCCAGAATCATTTATGAGGCCAGTCAATGGGGCCTGACTCTGTATGCAGTATCCCTGAGCGGCAGAGGTCGGATGAAGGTGTATTTCTATAAAACCCCTTGAAATAATTAAAATGTGGCCATGGAAAATTCTCCCAGTTCCCTTTCCCTGGGGAGTACAGAAGGTCAGGAGTCCAGGCCAGATTCTATAGACTTCTCTCCCACTGATGCTAACTGAAAGATCACTCAGCTGTCAGCAAGTGGAATTGACAGGTCACATGACCTGTGTGTGCTTGGCAGAAAAGAGCTCAGTGGTCAAGGTGGGGCTGTCAATACCAGCTAGGTCCCACTTCTCAGAGACAGAAAGAACACTCTTGAGCAGCAATTTTCCTCTGATGCACAGCTTCTGTTGAACAACAGGATCTCTCACATACAAGTACACTGTGTGAAACTTGGATGCAGACAACTGCTTGCTCTTTGGGCTCTATAAACTAGCCTTATTCTTGCTTAAGCATTTTATGGTATTGAAGAAAATAATACAGGGCTTAGAAACAAAGCAACTGGGCTGGAGAGATGGCTCAGTGGTTAAGAGCACCGATTGCTCTTGCTGAGGTCCTGAGTTCAATTCCCAGCAACCACATGGTGGCTCACAACCATCTGTAATGGGATCTGATGCCCTCTTCTGGTGTGTCTGAAGAGAGCAATGGTGTACTCATATACATAAAATAAATAAATCTTAAAAAAAAAAGAAACAAAGCAATTTAAACACACAAATTTCTAGTGACAATCCTTTGACACTGCTCAAATACAAGTAAGCATTCCAGACATTAAAAACAAAACAAAACAAAAACAAAACAACTGGGCATTTGAATAACAATTCCATGTGAATATGGAGGTAAGAAAGTTAAGGCTACTATTAGATATTAACTGAGAGTCCTGTTATTTTTCTGCTGTAGTTAGAAAGGAAACATTTCTAGAGGATGGCATTGTATACTATAACAGATAGGAAATCATTACCTTTAAGCAATAAGGGCATGAAAGGGATTTTTGGCGGCTTCATCTTTTTGAACGCATCCCTGTAGGCTTTGTGGTTTAGGGAAGGATCCTGCCAAGCAAGCAGATCACAGAGAGAAAGAAAAGTCAATGCGCCGTAGAAGCAATTCTCAATCTATGTCTGCTGTACAATTCGAACATGATTTGATACAGATAGATTCTTCTTGAGAATGAAGTGGATAAAGGTTTCCTTGGAGAATAAACCTACTAATTAGGGTAGGAAATCTAGGCAATACACAGAATCCAAGTTATTGGTTTATGATAATTGGAGACGACACCAAAGGAGACAGGCACCTTTTGATCGCCCTATCATTCTCCTCAAATAGGTTCTTCAAGTGCAGTTTCCTCTGCATAATTTCTACCATGAGGTAACCTCAAAGTCTTTTGTTAAGTACAGCGCAAACAGAAACTGCCTTTAGAACACAAAGACAGTGCTGAAATCTAAAAACAAACTACAGATCTCGCATGTAAAACCTAAGAAACAGTAACAGAAGGAGGAAAGATTAATGCATATCACGCTAATTACTAAATTTATAACAATTAGTGTCATGTTGTGAACTGGAAAATGGCCTGTGAAAAATCATATGGATTTCACAGGGAGAGGAGGCAGCATTAATGGTTACCCTGCTTCATTTCTTACTTCATCTATCATCTGTCTGTCTGTCTGCCTCTCATTTATCTATATACCTAGTTACCTCTATCATTTACTCTTGTCTTTAAATTAAAAATATTTGAAATTATAACATTTCTTCCCTCTTCTCCCTCCAACCCTTCTCTTGTACCCACCCCCTTGATCGCTCTCAAATTCATGCCTCCTTTTCTTCAATACATATGGATGTGTATATAAAATATATTATGTTTGTATTCATAGATACATAAATATAACCTTCTCTATCTGTGTAATGTCCTTTAAATGCATATGAATTTAGGGCTGATCACTTGGCATTGGACAACCATTTGAGGGGCTCTTCCCTTGGGGAGACTCTTTGTCTACACTCAGTATTTTTTAGCTGTCTGATGGCCTTTGTCTAGAATTGGGGCCCCATGAGATTTTTCCCTTCCACGTTAGCATCTCTTTGTATCATTTATTTTTAAGATAAGGTCTTATTTCATAGTCTAGGCTGGTCTGCAACTTGTAATCTTCCAACCTCATCTCCTCAAAGCTCTAGAATTCTATCACCATGCCCAGCTAAAAACTGTACTTTTAGATGCAAGCACTCACTTTAGGCTTTGACATCACAAAGGAGAGTTCCTGAACTCAGAAAGAAATAGCACTAAAATTAATTTGAAGGATAAGTCTCCTTTACTTACCGTTAAACTCTCAAGTTCAGAGAAAAGTTTCTTAAACTTCCCAGGAATTTTCTAAAAAGGTCGAAAACAAACACCACAATCAGAAACCACAAAGGTCACAGAAGGTGGCTACTCTGAGAAGGGCACTGCTTAGTCACGAACACATTTCTGAGCATAAATACCTGTCATGGGGCTCTGCCCTGATTTCATCATTATGCAATTTCTATCATCCACTCAATATGTCCATGGTTAGGCATATTGCTAAAAATATCTTGGCAGCCACAGGATAAAGGAGTCTAGCTGGCTGGACATTCTATTAGGGTTATTTAATAAACACATAGGTTTCAGTTCTATATCATATATCATCTGATGAATTTGCCCATCTTTCTAATAATCTGTGGAGTGGGACATAACTATGCTGGCTGACTGGCTTTTGTATAAATGGCTTTGCTGCATTACACAGCAGAAGCGAGATAATAAAAGATGGTAAAAACCTTAGGTGATTCCACTTGCACCTTAGCAGATGGAATCACAGAATCTGAGTGCAAAAGGAGGCTTATACAATGACAGAAGACAGAAATGTGTGGCTGTGCCATCCTCCCAGGTAGAACCGCAGGCTCCATGAACAGGGACCCAGAGATGTGACAGACTGCCTTTAACACAAACAGAAAACATGGATCTTTCCATAAAGGCCTGTTGTAGAAAGCTGACCTAACCAAGGTTCTGCTGCCCCATTCCATACCTTTTCCCAGCTGTGTATTTAGTGAGTCTGCACCCTCTCTGGCCTCAGTCTTCAGCAACAACCCATAAAAAAAATGTACAAATGTCCATGGTTGCTGGTTAACAGATTCTAGTTATTAGCATCAGCAACAAGGTTCAAGATATACCAGAGGAGTTTTGTTTTCAAACCAAATCAAAACAATGGAGAAAACGTTAAAATAATTAAACTTTAAAACAACCCCAAATTTCTAATGTAATCAATCATTTTGACTCAGCTCAGCTCTTCCACTGTAAGTAGCCTCATCTACCTGGAAATAAGTTCTCTGCAACAAATAAAATGTAAAATGCAGGCTCTTGCAGTTATTTCCAACCTTTCCTTGGAAGCCATTATCTCAATCTGTCCAACATCTCGATGGATGTCCCAGGGGTACCTTAAACTCAGTGTGCTTCGAATCAAACTGGCTTAGCCAGAGGTCAGACAGGAGGCAAGTCTGGCCTAGAGAATATTTTTGTAAATAACCTTTTACTGGAACATTCCCATGGCAATCATTCATTCATTAACTATGGCTGCTGCATGACAATGACAGAGATCATAAAATCAGTGCAGTATAAAAATTTTCTGAGCTCTGACTACTCTCCTCAAATCTAGCTCTTTTCCTTTGTGCGATAACATGGTCACTTCCTTGGGACTTGGAGATCCTGCAGGTGCATCTGTTGGGGAGTCCAGCCTCACTTCTTCCTCAGGAAGCAAAGCCCTGCTACCCAGGTGTCTTGTCTTCTCAGCTGCTCTGCTTCTCCCTGGGCCTGCGAGGCCCGACTCAGAGGTCCTTCACCACAGCACTGCTCTCTGAGGTTTGTTTTCTTTGTGGTAGTGATGGTGTGGTGTGTGGGACACAGTTGGCAGCCCATATGCAGATTCAGATTTTTAGATGTAACTCAATTATGTCTGCAAGTCAAAGGTTCTTTTGAGGTTTCGTTCTAATCTGTTTTGTGAAGACCCTTGCCCTCCATTTGCCTTCCTGTTGCTAAAAGCAGCAAGGTGCTTCTCTCCCATCTCTTTTAATCTTTAATGGTCTTAGCTATCTGGTTTGCTTAACCAGAACAGGCAACCCTTTCATGTCTGTCTTTCTCTTGTTGGATTCCCTTGAAGAAGAACACTAACTCTGCCCCTGGGTTAGCACAGTGCATTCCACTGGGCACAGCTCCTGACTGAGAGAATGGCAGTCAGCTATAGGAACAGGAGAGACCACAGTAGACCACACAGTGGATCATGAGTATGGGAGAGAGTGGATGAGTGAGAGAAACAGTGCACAGAGCAAAGCAGCCATCCCTGAGAGGTGGGCCAGGAAACCAAGAGCAAACAGAAAGAAGGGTGGGGCCCAAGGGACAAGTCTGTCTGATGTTTCTGGCTAATTCCACCTCCTCTGGTTCGGTTCTCCATACATATCCTCAGGAGTCTATGAGCCAACTAACTGGCCACCTGCATCTCGCTTTCTACAAATATAGAAAGTACTGGTCTACAGAGTGAGGTCTAAGACAGCCAGGGGGATACAGAGAAACCCTGCCTTGAAAAAAACAAAACAAAACAACAAAACAAAAAACCAAAAATTAGAATGTAAAAAAGATACCCTTGCCTGTGTAAACATGCCAGGGCCTGCAAGTGGGAGGCCCTGAAGCTTAGCTTCACCTCTGTGTGCACCACCCCACTCAGACCACACCTCTGTGCATACTTCACTTCATGGGCCAGATTGGAGGATGACTAGCCAGCATGAAGCTAGGGCTGCCTTCAGGGAATACAGGACGGTGAAGAGAAATTTAAAACATTTATGTTTAAAAGACGTTTTTCATATCTATTAGAGAGCCATGTTAAAGATCACATGAAAGGCCATTTGATAGAAAGGCCATTTCCTATCACCCTGTCACTGTCCTACTAAAAGTACCTTTAGTGAAGCAGAATCTGTCTCTTTTAGACCATTTAAATGTATCTATTTCTAATACAGGCTCCCCTGGAGTGGATCATTTTGTCCTACACCCACACCCTAAGTCCCAGCAGAAAGCCTAAGGCTTACCTCCCATGTCTGTGACAGCCGGCTGACAGAGGCAGTGTTGAGACCCATCACGATGGCAAAGAAAGAGTTTAAGTTCTGCTGGGCTTTGCAGCTGTGAATAAAAGAGAGCAGAGGAGACTGAGAAAACATTCTCTCAAACAGCAGGCAGTCATGGATAAAGCCCCACACACCTGCCACTGTCCATGGAGTGGGATGGTTGCCCTAACCATTTCTAACTCAAAAGCAAGGATTTCTAGCTCCTCTCTGCCTCCAAGAAAAGCCTTCTGGACACTGCATGAGACCCCTCCCCCCCCCAACATTCATTGGTGCACATTTATGATTTCAGTGATTGTGATTTGAAATGCCCACTTCTCTGTATCCACCACAGAGAGTCCTGCAGCTCTCGTTTGCTTTCAGTCTCTGTGCTTTTCCCGTATCTGGCCGATGGGTCCCTCCCACCTCACAGGTCTAAGTCCTTTCATTCATTCTGCCTCGTCGTTCTTTGCTAACAACAAAATGTTATTTATCATCTGTCTGTCCATCTGTCCATCCATCTATCCATCTATATCTATTAATCTATCAATCATCAATCAGTCTACCATCTATCTGTCTGTCTGTCTATCTATCTATCTATCTATCTATCTATCTATCATCTATCTATTCATATATCAACTATCTATCTATCTATCTATCTATCTATCATGCATCTACCTGAGTTTATGGCATATATTATGGGATAGTATGCCACATTTCTCTTTTATGAAAGTAAGAAACTAAAATGGATCTTTGAAATCTCTGCACCAGGGGTGGAGACAGTACAGTCAGAAGTCCAAGAAGGTTACCCTTTCACTGCTAGACGCATTGAAGACCAGCCTAGAGATACATAAAACCTTGTCTCTTAAATAAAAAGGAGATGTTTCATAGTTTTTTAAATTAGTTTTTCTGGTTGTATCCTTTGCTGATTTCAATTTTTCCCTGTTACACAAATGTTGCAACAGGCAGCACATGCTTTTAATCCCAGTACTTGGGAGGTAGAGGCAGGTGGATTTCTGAGTTTGAGGCCAGCGTGGTTGGTCTACAGAGTGAGTTCCAGGACAGCCAGAGCTATACAGAGAAGCCCTGTCTTAAAAAACCAAAAACCAAACCAAACCAAACCAAACCAAAAACAAATGTTGCAACAGATATATTTGTTATGAAACTTTTCAATTATTTGTGACTTTTTTCATTAGGCTTCCAGCTATCACATGATGGTACAAAAGCTATCAACATGAAAAGTGTTTTTGCTTTTTGTTTAGTTTTGTTTGCAGGCTGCATGGAACCTGTTATATAGCTCAGACTGCCCTCATCTTCCCAGTGCTGGGAAGCTGTTACCAGCATGTCTGCCAGCTAAAGCCAATATATGCTGTCTTCCAAAGCTGTGACATTTTAGTGGCATTAGAATGAATAAGAATATTCAATTCAGAATCAGGGAACTGGCCTAGGCTGTGTTCTGTCAGGTCCTGTCTACCTTGTGAACCAGACACTGCTCCAGTCCAGCTGTACTTGGACTTGTGAGTCTGGGCAAAAGTTCTCTCCCCATGAAGAGAGGAGCAGGAGAGACACTGTTGCCTCCACACCTAGAGCAGTAGGGATCTGGGGATACACGTCCAGCAGGCACATCACTACTAAGCCTCTTCTGCTATGGCTGGTACTCAGGTCTGGACTGTTTCAGTTTCCTGTCTAGGACAGATTTTGAGACTACTACCGACCAGCTTGGTACTGACTCCACCTGCTTCCAGCATTCTATATTGTAGACAGCTCACACAGCCAGGAAAGGCTTGAACTAGCGCCATGTCTCGACATAATGTTTTGAAATACCAGCTCCTCTGCTAGGGCTCCAGTCAGTGAGAATGTCTGAGTGGATCCACGGTAGACGCTGCCACCCAGACCCCAGTGGATCCACAGTGGATGACATCTAGACCTGTGTGGATACATGGTGGAGGACACCCACTACCCCTGAGTCCTCCCATGCGAAGAAGGCCCTATAGGTTATTATCACCATCATCGAGGAAGCTGATTATGGCTGGACTGCATATCTACTTGTTTTTATTTTAGTGTGGATAGCCAGTTGCTAATGCAAAGCATGCCATGCACAGAGCCGGTGCTGAAGCTGAGAATAAAAACTTTTCTGTAAATGGTTATTGTTTTTCCTGATTAGAAGCCTTTTCATTTAGCACTATTTATTGAGATGATTTCCGTCTTTCATCTGTCACCTCCTCACTTCTTCTGGTCCACATAGCTTCATTTTAGTCATAAAATTAGCACACGCACACACCTCATCTGAACTTGTTTTTAAAAAGAAATAAATTAATATAGACACAATTTCTGAATAAGACAAATTGATTCTGAGCAGAAACTAGAAGCCAATCAGGCTGGAATCCTGCTACCATGGGTCATTCATTCTGAGATAAGAGCAGGCTGTCTGACACTAAGCATTCCAGTCCAGCAACCATTCCTTTGTCTGTGTGAGGAAATAAAATCTACTCAGTCCACAGAGGTGGGGGTTGGGGATGGTGAGAGGGTATGCATGAATATGCAAATAAGGAAACATGAATTTGCAAATCGGGTGCCTTAGGCAAGGGAAGACACTTCGTGATTGTGGAAATGACTGTTTTCCCTTGGCTCTTCCTACAGTGTGATTATAGGGAATTTAACTTTATGTTTCAGTTGGCATTCTGTTCCATGGGCTAGGATAGAGACCAGAACCATGAATAATTTAGCAGCATGGAGCTAGGAGAAGACATGAGTATGTTTCGTTTTCTCGGGATAGATCCAATCTTGTACTCTGGGAAGGATCTGTGTGGAGTCACTTTTCTAATTGGGACTGGTTTCCCATTTCTCCACCTAACTCCTGTTGTGAGAAACCTTTTAACCTTACGGAATCTCGGAGACTGTTTTAGAACACTCGGCTGAGTTAACAAGCAAGCAATCAGACAACACAAACTACAACACGAAAAACCCCACTCAGCACAGAAGGGGCTGCTCAGGATGTAGACCTATCACCTGCTCCTGCACCTTGTCCTGCGGCAGAGCTCAGACAAGAGCT